>JARYGA010022917.1:0-43723 GCA_030545235.1 Helianthus tuberosus
AATGAAATGGAAAGTTTCTAGACCAACAGTCCATACAACTGAAGTTATAAAATATGTTGGATACAAATGTGTCTTTTACGCAAATCATGTGAAAATCAAATTAAGTGATATAAGTCAAAATTGGTGGCACAAGAATTTTCACAAAGACCTATGATTGATTATGAGGAAACGTATTCTCTAGTGGTGGTGTCACACCCCGACCACGTAGAACATACAAAACGTGGCGGAAATGTCGGGGAGTGTTGTAACAGAATTAATTGTTTCAAATCCATGGCAATTGAAGTTTCGTTTTATTGATTAAAAGTGTTACAATGTCTTAACAAACAAGGAAATACAACATAATTAACTAGTCTTGCATCTTTTATTGTCACTAAAGCCCAAGTCTGCCTATGTGTATCTTGATCATCTTATGCAACAGCTCCTGTAAAACACATGTGAAAATTGGTACGTCAGCATAAAAATGCCTGTGAGATACATAGGTTTTGTGAAAATAGGTTTCATGACTTATGTTTGAGAAAATGTTTAGTCATGAACCTTGTAATTTGCTTTGTTTTGTAAATCATTTGAAAAACGATAAGATCAGATGATATGTATAAATAAGAGAATAATGTATGGTTAAATGAATAACCATTGTAAAATGAGTTTGTATAAGATAAGTTGCTTGTAAAACAATGTATTGTGAAAAGTATGTTATTTGTATAAAATGTTATATGTCTCAAACTGAAATGATTTAATTAACGCTACGATATGTAATACCATACAAACACTTATATATAGGAAGTACCAGCGGCGTATCCACCATGCTTGTATCATATTACACACGCCTCGTTACTTAAATCACTTACTCAAACCAAACCATCAAGATGTAATGTTTAACAATTGTAGAATTGTTTATGTATAGTCAAATACGGTTCACACGGTTCACAGATACAAACGGTTCACGGATACAAACGGTTCACAGATACAAACGGTTCACAGATACAAACGGTTCACAGATACAAACGGTTCACAGATACAAACGGTTCACATAGTCAAATAGTTATAAACGGTTCAAAAATGTAATGTAAAACGATGTACTAAGTATGCACACAATGGACATACATAGCATAAAATGTAATGTAAAACGATGTACTAAGTATGAACTAAATGGACATACATAGCATAAAATGTAATGTAAAACGATGTACTAAGTATGAACTAAATGGACATACATAGCATAAAATGTAATGTAAAACGATGTACTAAGCATGCACACAATGGACATACATAGCATAAAATGTAATGAAATCATGTACTATAATGTACTAACGAACATAACAGGTATATGATGTGAAAACGGGAAAGCATGAATGTAACAAGTAGGCACATGTGTTTCACCCCAAAACAGTTTGGAAAACAGTAAAAGAGGGGTCTATGTACTCACTTGAGATTGCTTAGTAGCAGTGTTGCAAAAGTCGGATTCCTCGGCCGAGTACTCGGCGAGTACTCGGTCCTCGGACCTCCACCTTGGCGACTTCCTCCTAGGCGGTCTCAACTAGTCGGCCTCGGGAGTACTCGGTCCTAGTCGGCCTAGTCGGAGCCTAGTTGGCCTAGTCGGAGCCTAGTCGGTCTAGGCGGTCAACGTGGTTTGTTGACTTTTAATCGGTCAAACTCGGTCAAAATCGGCATACTCGGCCTTGTACTCGGACTACTCGGCCTTGTACTCGGACTACTCGGCCTTGTACTCAGACTAGTCGGACTTGTATTCAGAATATTTGAACTTTAAACATGTTTCATTTTAAATTATACCCAGTTGACATGAATTATGCTTATTTTAACACATAAATAATATATAATAATTAATTTTCTTTATATTTACCATGTCCGCGTACTCCCCGAGTACTCTCCGAGTACTCCGATTACTCCCAACTCCCCAGTCGGCCGACTAGGGACCGCCTAGCGACTTTTACAACACTGCTTAGTAGTCCTTGAGTAACAACCAAACAATGCTAGAGATCGCGGATATCAAACGGCACCTAATATAGGTAACTATGTTAATAACCGGACCTAAATCGGATGATTGGATAGAATGAGGGTTCGTAAACCAAACGAGTGTGGAGACTCGTGTCATATGGTTTAACAAAGCCTACATACTAAATGAAACCTAACCTAAGTGCTTTCGACCCATCGCGACCCATTAAGGTAGCTTATGCTACTTTAACGCGTCGTGCACGCAAAAGCGCACTCGAGACGTCTAACTAGCCCTATGACAAGTGTTATATGCCTAAACATGTTACATAATCAGTTAAGTGATGAAAGTTTAGGTTACATATGCTTAATTACAAATTACACATAAAAAGGGTATTTTGGTAATTTACCTAAGGCATATAAACTACCTATCATACAACTACTTAAACGTCGTGACCATAAGGTATAACCTCGGAAGGTTATTCCCTATATACTATGGTCACCTAATGTATTTGGTCGGATCCTAATGATCGACCAAATGGGTCGGGTTCGAGGTATAAGCGATTTATTAGATCGCTTACCCTACGACCCTAGACAACGTGATTACACTCACGTTGCGAAGTTCAAACGAACTTCGCATTGACCATAAACTGGTCAATGCAGAAAGTCAAACAAAGTTTGACTTTCAGACTCGAAAGACTCGAAAAGCAATAAAAGAAAGAAAAGAACGAAAGAATACTTACGAAGGGTCCCCGAATGCTAATCTCGATCCAAGAATCTCAGGTATGAAACAATGGTTTCAACTTAGAGTTTCTAAGATCAAAATTCTAGTGGTTTTTGAAGTTGTGGGGTAGGGTATTTATAGTTTTCGGGTAACCGTTAAGATCGTTTCATGGAAACCGTGCTCGAATCTCATGCGTACACTTGTCGGAAACTCATGGTAGCTAAAAATGGGTCTAAATGAGCTGAATGTGCAGTTGTGAGCTTGTGGTTGTGGTTAAAACAGCTGGAATATGCTGACTGTTCGTTCTGATCTGTTCTGGGAGGCTGAGGCGGCCCGGTTCAGGATCAGACAAATCTAATGCGGGCCGCATGGCCCTTCTGATCAGCATATAACTTTCAAAAATGACAGTTTCAGCCCCTGCACGTGTTTAAGGCCATTTCCGACACTTCTAAGGCCCGTAAAGCCAACTTTAAGGCCCTAAAATGTTGCCTAAACATTGTGGACATGAAACATGCTCAAAAATATCTCAGATGTCGGTTCGTTTGGTCGTACGAAAGCGATGTTCGCTTAATTACGACGGAATGCGCACAAGCGCGAAAAACGATCCAAATGACGTGACGAATGGATTTTTCTTATGCCAAACACTAAAATAAAATATTTTAGTGCTTACATAAATTTTTGGATGTCCAGATGTATTCAGAACGTAAGTTATGCGCGAAAGTGCAAACTTGTGCACTTTTTGACACTTTTAGTCCCTGAATGACCCAAAACTTGATTTTGCCATACCAAAGCCTTCAAAACTTATTTCTAAGTTATGTAAAGGTTATTTAAGGTATGTTAAGCCTATTTCACTATTCCGGAGTGTTCGTTGCATTAAACTGGTTATATTTACGCATCAGTGCGCGTATAACCTTCCAGAAAGCGATTTAAAGCTTGAAATCGAACAAGAGTTGATATGTGCAAAAGATACACATATTTATACAGATCCCAAGTATGAAATACAATATTTCATTGGCTTGGTATTTGTTTGATGGTTGAAGTGACACAGGTGTCACAGGTGGATGCATTGACTTTCCAATATTTTATTAGTCTGGTAATATAGAGAGAGAATTAATGTGCGTCTATGAATGTTATGTATCACTTGATACTAAAAGTGTACATGAAGGTCCCTAAAGGATTTGAATGATCAAAATCATGTAAGTTAAGTTCTCGAGAACAATATGATCATTGTATATAGATTCGTTTTTGTTTACGATTGAACTCCTTATGATTTTTCTAAAGCAATTGAGTTCCCTAAAGGTAAATCAAAACATCTTAATGATGTAATTCTTGTGCACCAATAAACATACATAGAAACTAGTACCCAGTGATTGTGATATCTCAATAAATAGTGTACACGCATGGTACAATATGGATTTTGAAGATAAAAGCAAGTGTTTATGACATTTTGCATATGATATAGATATCTATGTGTTATATGGGTAAGTTTATGTAGAAAAACTCATGAAGAGTGAATGTACATGTATATTTGGATAAGATGGGCAGAATTCGCTCATGGATTGATAATGCCAGAAGCATTGATATAAAAACCTCAAGAATGTGCTATATAAAGTTGACAAAATACGCATGTGCTAAAATAGTTGGGTCGAGTGTTGTATAACTCGAGATATTCGCATAAAGAGGGATATAAGTTTGATTAAATTAGCCATGTTCTATGAACATTATACTTTTAAAAGTTCACTATAATCGCAATTTACAGTAATGATGTCTAGGCATCATTGAGAGAAATTGTCGAGCTTTTAGAGGGAGAATTTTTGAATGACCTTGGCACGGTCTAATTATTACTCGAACTGCAGTTCGAGTATATATGTAATTATATTTTACTAATCCCTCAAGTACATCTAGAAGATGATGTTTGGATATTTTAATATGGACATAGTTGAACCTTAAAGTATGTTAAAGGTTGTTAAGTCATTTGTTATAAGAAATGTCTATTATCATCTCCTACCAAAGTAGAGATTCTCATTCTATAAGTACCATCGTTAAATGCATAAGTGCATTAAAATGTTTTGCTAGCTATGTATGGTTATAATATCTTTCACTTGAGCTTATTGTCATGATATAACCTTTGTCAAGCGAAGAGACATTGGAATGAGTTCAAATAATTATTTCAGGTATAAACGATATTTGGTTATATTTTACTAACCTATCAAAACTAGGTTGGTTAGTCTTGTAGATGCAGGAATGTAACAAAACACAGTCGTGGACATATGATTTTTTTTGGAAGGAGGCACCTAAAGTATCGTTAAAAGATTATACAACATTGATCAACATAAAGGATTGCACATTAAGGGATCAAGCGACAAATCATTCGCTACAAAAGCTTTATTCGACTTTCAAGGAAGATGGACACACGTCACTTAAAGGATACATGTTAAAATGAGGGGGAGAGTTATTCAAGTTGCACTCTTTTTCCCTTGAATAAGTTTTTTCCCGTTGGGTTTTCTTAGTAAGGTTTTTAATGAGGCAACACACCTGATCCAAAAGTATCAGGGGGAGAAAATACGCGCCGCACTCTTTTTTCGTTAGCTATGGTTTTATCCCACTGGGTTTTCCTAGCGAGGTTTTTAACAAGGCAGCATCACCAAGCGTATTATAAGTATAATATATTATTTTGTCACGTGGATAGTCAAGGGGGAGTGTTATGAATTATTATATATTTATTGTGTGACTATCCACTTGTGTTATGACTCTCCATATACTTAACTCCCATCTCTCCATATACTTAACTCTTATCTTGTAAGCCTATAAATAGAGGCATATCTAATCCATTTTAGACATCAATAAGATACCCATTTTCCCCAATCTCTATTTCTTATCTCTATAATGTTAATAGGCTAGTTGTTACACAACAATAACTAATCATTTTACCTTGTTTTTTAACTTCTATGTTTTCATACATACTCATCTTTTACCTTCATAAAAATATTTTATGTAACACATATTAAGCCTAATCTACTTTTACCCATTTTTATTTTTATTTTTCCCATAAACAATAGTATTCTCCATATATATATAGGAACGGGATCAGGAGAAAACGCTCAAAAGTGTGAGAACGGTGAGAACGCATCCTGGCCTAACACGTGGCACGAGACATGATCAGGGTCCAAGGGGTTTTTTTGTCTTTTCAATCTTCTTTTATTTTCCTAAAGCGCTATAACATTTTCTGGCGTCTAAGATTTTTTTGGCGTTAATTGTATTTATTAAACTTTTTGGCGTTGAATTAATTGTTTTGGTGTCACATAGATAAGTTTTTGGCGTTATAGCGTTTTCTGGTCAATTTTTTTGGCGTTTTGTATAATAATTCATTACGAGTCATTAATTTTTTCATAATTTAACAATAAGACCAAATGTTTTTTTGGCGTTTAATGAATTTTTTGGCGTTTAATAGATTTGACTAGTTGCTTTGCCAGCACTCGTTCTCACAGTTTTCACACTACTAGCGTTTTGGGGTTTGTAGTTTTTGGTGTTTTATATAATAATGTATTTTATTTGTAGAGAATTAGATAACAAAACAACAAATAACTTGATAACAAAACAATATAAAATGAAAAAGAAAAAAAATAAAAAATGCTAATCTAATTTCTCATCTGAATCTTCACTGTCATCAGCTCCTTCTTCTTGAATTTGTTTTGGCGTTTTCAACCTTTTGAATACCTTGGCTAGATGGAAACTTTCCAACTTTTTTAGATGAAACTGCTTACTGGCATCCTGTTTTTTGGTGTGATATTCTTGTTTGGTGGCATGTCATTAAAGTTCAACTCTTGCTTGTTGTTATTTGTAATAATGGAGTCCAAAATAGCATTTTACACTTGTGTTGATCCCTTTATTCCATGTCTATATTCATCGAGAACAAAGCTCACATGATGGCATATCACTGTCATCAGTCTATTTTTCTTGAATATTTGTCCATCTCATTCAGCAAAATATTATTGAGATAACCCTCTCAGAAGAAGAATCCATTCAGTGAAAGCTTTGCCATCTGTGGTTTTTTTAACTGACATTTTTTGGCGTTTTAAGGTGAGTGGTTTCTAGAGGATATGGCGTTTGTGTTTTCTGGGTGTGATCAATTTCATTGTGTATAGACCTCTCTCTTATAGGAGTTTTTTGGCGTGTAGTTTAGGCGGGACTTTTTTATTGTAATAAATGATAGTAATAAAGTAACTGTCTTTTCAGTTACTGTTTTTTTATTTACTGTGTTAATCAGCTTTTATCAGTTTTATAGGTGATAGACGTCTCATCTTCTAATTTTGGCATTTTTTTAAATGGCGTTATGCAGACCAAGATGAAAAATTACAATAACGGAGTAAATAAAATATTAAGCAGGAAAAATATTTATTGTTATTTTTGGCGTTTTGTAAGGAATAACCATTTTTAGTATTTTTTGGCGTTTTGCTAATAAAGAGAGAAATATATCATTTAATTATCTTAAAAAAAAAGAAGATTACACAGAAGAAAAAAAAAGAGGAAAAAAATTGAAAGCCTTCGTCAGAAGGTACTTTATCCGAAAAGTATCCATCACTTGCGTCATCTTCTTCCTTCTCTGAGTCTTCATCTGGATCTTCATCCATGTCATCACCTTCACCTTCATCAGCTTCTTGTTCCTAAAGAGTCTGAAGCCTCCACTTGAACATGTCTTGCATTAACTCCAATTTTGAGTCTATTTCCGTGTTGGTACAAGTGGCGTTGTGCAATTCTTCCATGAAACCAAGACGCTGCTGTCACACCCCCAAAATCCCACATGCGGAATACCACCGCTTGGAGGCGCGACTGACCAGGATCCAGCCACCAGTTATACTGAGCATTGATTTAATAATAAAAATATTCACCAACCACAATAGTTAGTAAACATCATAGTTTAAAGTTTTAAACGTTTAAGTTCAAATAACAGTTTAAGTAAGCAGCGGAAGCATAAGCCAAACAGTTTCAAAACAAAGTTCACAGTTCAAGATTATTTAGAACCCAACACATGGGTTAGACGACCACTACACATCCCCAAGTAGCAAGCTCCTGAGTCACTGGGTACCTGCAAAGCATGCAGTAGGGTGTCAACAAAAATGTTGGCGAGTTCACGAGTTGTCCAGTTTTTATTTACCAAAAACATGTTTCACTAGTTAATTTACTCATTTATACATGCCATGGGGAGCTACCCCGTAAGTAAGCTACTAAACTGTTTTTACAATACCGAATACTATTCATCCGTACATTTTCGTAGAGTGCCCCGTTCGTCAATGTTCTATCATCATTGACGGTTTTGCCAGAGTACATTAGTTCACGCCCGATCCCATACGCGGGCACGGTGTGAGGTTGGTGAGACCTAAATAGCGCTATCAACTAATAACCCATTCGCCCGACCCCGGCGACTAATCGGTATTAAGAAGTGAGGACTTGAGTGATAGAGTTTCATTTAGTGTTGCTTGTTGCATCCAGTATAAACAGTAAATAACTAAAAGTCCCATTTAAGGGGAAGAAAGTAGGTTTGTATCCCTTTCGAGGGGATAGCGTTGTTTAAGTTTTCGTTTCCCAAACCACCGGGAACGCATGCTTTAATAGTTGTGAACTCACCTTGGGTTGCTCGGCAGATTAGTTTACTTGGTCAAGCACGCTGGTCACCACGTCCTAACATGGTTACCAGTTTTGGGTCAGGCTCGAATACAGATAAGTCACGTAGGTTTTACACATAACTAACACATAGCATACGTATCACGTCATTGGGCCTGTCCTACCAGTTAAACAGTTACAGATAACACATGGTTCAGTTAAACTAAAGTAAGCAGCCCAGTCGAGACAAGGTGGTCTCGACTCGAGAGCACGTGGTCTCAACTCGAGAGCACGCAGTCTCGAGTCGTAACTAGGAGGTCTAGAGTCATGGACTTCTGGTGTCGAGTAGTGCAGGCCTGAGTCGCAACTTCAGAGGTCTCGAGTCCAATCTCGAGTCGAGATCAAGCTGGTCTCAAGTCCCTGAAGTCTGTCCCGAGGTGTTTATTCGTAGTTCTCGAGTCACAATCACAGCGGTCTCGAGTTGTCATTTGGATGATCTCGAGTCGAGACCGGGGGTCTTGACTTGCACACCTGATGACCGAATCCTTCTAGAACCTGTCCAAATTGTACTATCCAATAGAATTTCATGTTCATGATCCTTAGTACTAACCAATACAATTTCACTAACATGTTTTCTTGTCTAACTCTAAATTAAACAGATCAAACAAGCATTTTTCAAATGTTCAACACATATTCATCCCATATTCATACTGTTCTTCATTTAGGGTTTTCATAACTTGATTATTCAATAAACACATTCACTATGATTCTCAGATTCATCTATGTGGACCTAGAAGTAAAAACAATAAACCTTCAACACACACACACCCACAACATGCATTTCATAAGCAACAATCGTGTAACATCTCCTTCTTCTCTTTAAAATATTCATATGCAAGAATCATGATAATGTACTAAATTGCCTATAGTCATGTATAACATTCATTTCATATTATATCATTCAAAGGTCACTTTGTTAAACACCTATTCTACTCACAAACAAGCACCTTAATCACACATTATCATACAACAAGTAAACCACACTAACTGAATGGTGTTCGAATGAAGGAGAGGGAAAAAACGGTTGAGAGAAGGCCCTTGAGTGATGAACGATGGCTAGCTTCTGAGCTCCAAGCTTCCACTTGTTGATTCCGAGAGAATGGGGGGTTGATTAGTGGGTTTTAGGGCTTTTAGTGAGAGAAAAGTGAATGAGGTGAGGGAGGGATAATAAGGGAATGATTGTTGTCCAAAGGTGGGTATGTCGGCTAATGAGGGGGTTTTATAATCCAATTCACGGGCCATGCACCCTAATAGGTTCTCGAGTGGGCTCAAGGAGGTGCGGCCCAAACGGCCCAACTGTTTACTGTTCACTCGAGACCGGGTGGTCTCGAGTCGTGGTTTCGATTCACGAGTATTTATACATATACATATATATTACATACGCATTATCAACACATAGCACATCAAAGTAATTCACACCTTTCATTTAATAATATGTACACGAAATACTGAAACTAGAAGGTTGTTCGGGAAAATCTAGAGTGTCACATTATCCCCAAGTTTTAAGAACTTTCGTCCCGAAAGTTAAGGCAGCCACTGTCAAGCTGGTGAGAACGTTTCAACGGGGTGTCACATTATTCCCCCGTTAGTTTGGAATTTCGTCCCGAAATTCGGTTGTAGCTTTAGTGCTGGGAGTTTCATTAGGGAACAACTGGGGATACTTGCACTTCATCTGGTCTTCCCGCTCCCAGGTAAACTCTGGGCCACGGCGCGAGTTCCAACGAACTCGCACGAGCGGTATCTGGCTACGTTTGAGGGTTTTGATTTCTCGATCCGTGATCTCAATCGGTTCCTCAGTAAAGTGTAGCTGTTCGTCAATAGTGAGTTCCTTGAAAGGAATGATGAGTGTTTCATCTGACAGACACTTCTTCAGATTAGACACATGAAAGACGTTGTGCACCGCACTCAGCTCTTCAGGAAAATTCAATCTATAAGCAACCTTACCAATTTTCTCGGTAATTTCAAAGGGTCCGACATATCTCGGATTAAGCTTGCCCCGTTTTCCAAAACGAACCACACCCTTCCAGGGTGAGACTTTAAGTAGAGCCCGGTCACCAACTTGGAACTCTAGCGGTTTCCTATCCTTATCAGCGTAACTCTTCTGACGGTCACGAGCTGCCGCCATGCGTTGTCTGATCCGGGCAATCCTTTCCGTAGTGTCTACCACAAATTTTGGACCTGTGATTTGGCTGTCACCAACTTCCGCCCAGTAAGAGGCGATCGACATTTACGACCGTACAATGCCTCAAAGGGTGCTGCCTGAATGCTGGTGTGGTAGCTGTTATTGTAGGAGAATTCCACTAATGGTAGATGCTTTTCCCAACCCTTGCCAAAATCGATCACACATGCCCTAAGCATGTCTTCAAGGGTTTGGATGGTGCATTCAGATTGCCCATCCGTTTGTGGATGATAAGCGGTGCTCATGTCTAAACGTGAGCCAAAGGATTTGTGCATAGCTTGCCATAACTCAGAAGTAAAACGCGCGTCTCGATCGAAAATAATAGAGGTCGGCACTCCGTGCCTCGAAACCACTTCCTTTAAGTATACCTCTGCTAAGGTAGAGAACTTGTCTGTTTCTTTAATAGCCAAAAAGTGTGCAGACTTAGTTAATCGATCCACTATCACCCAAATGGTGTCATTTCCGCGTTGAGACCTAGGCAGGCCAGTAACAAAATCCATGGAAATTTGCTCCCATTTCCATTGCGGGATCTCTGGTTGTTGGAGTAGGCCCGATGGTTTCTGATACTCAGCCTTGACTCTCGCACAGGTCAAACATTTACGGACATAGGTTGCTATGTGGGCTTTCAGGCTAGGCCACCAGTATGTAGTCTTTAAGTCGTGCTACATCTTATCCGAACCAGGATGTACTGAGTAACGGGACTTATGGGCTTCATCCATTACAAGCTCGTGTAAATTCCCATAAAGTGGGACCCATATACGCCCGTTTACGTAGTAAGCACCATCTTCTTTTTGCTCTAGCCATTTCCTTGATCCTCGCAGGGACTCAGCCCTGATGTTCTCGGCTTTCAATGCTTCAACCTGAGCGTTTCGGATTTGCTTAGGGAGGTTCGAGTGGATGGTGAGCTGTAAGGCACGAACACGCTTAGGTTTGGTTTCCTTCCTGCTGAGGGCATCTGCCACCACATTAGCCTTGCCTGGATGATATTTAATTGCATACTCGTAGTCATTTTGGAGTTCGACCCATCGGCGTTGCCACATATTCAACTCCTTTTGTTCCATTATGTGCTGGATACTCTTGTGATCGGTGTAAATCGTGCACTTGGTACCGTACAAGTAATGTCTCCAAATCTTGAGCGCGAAGACCACAGCTCCGAATTCTAAGTCATGTGTCGTGTAGTTCCGTTCGTGGATCTTGAGTTGTCACGAAGCGTAAGCAATAACCTTCTTGCGTTGCATCAACATGCAACCAAGTCCTTGAATAGAAGCGTCGCAGTAAACAACAAAGTCGTTGGTACCTTCAGGTAAGGAAAGAATAGGAGCACTACAAAGGTTCTTCTTTAGTTCCTGAAAGGCAGAATCCTGAGCATCATTCCATTTGTAAGCAACACCCTTCTGAGTGAGGGTCGTAAGTGGTTGAGCGATTTTAGAAAATCCCTTGATAAATCTTCGATAGTATCCTGCCAATCCCAAGAATTGGCGAACTTCGGTCGGAGTCTTAGGTATAGGCCAATTCTTAATGGATTCGATCTTAGCGGGGTCGACGTGAATCCCATCCTGATTGACTATGTGCCCAAGGAAATGGACTTCTCTAAGCCAGAAATCACATTTCGAGAATTTGGCATACAATTGCTCATTGCGAAGGAGTTCGAGAATAAGACGCAGGTGTTGTTCATGCTCCTCTTGACTCTTCGAGTAAATTAGGATGTCGTCAATAAACACAATCACGAACTTGTCGAGGTAGGGCATGCACACTCGGTTCATGAGATCCATGAAGATCGCAGGTGCGTTGGTCATTCCGAAAGGCATAATAAGGAATTCGTAGTGACCATAGCGGGTTCTGAAAGCAGTCTTAGAGACGTCCTCATCGCGGACTCTCAGCTGGTGATAGCCCGATCGCAGATCAATCTTGGAATAATAGCTCGACCCTTGCAGCTGGTCGAACAGATCGTCGATACGGGGAAGTGGATAACGATTCTTGATGGTAACCTTGTTCAGTTCGCGGTAATCAATGCACATTCGGAATGTGCCATCCTTCTTTTTGACAAAGAGCACTGGGGCTCCCCAGGGTGACGAGCTAGGACGGATAAAACCTTTGTCCAATAGTTCTTGTAGTTGAGTAGAAAGTTCCTTTAGTTCTGCGGGAGCTAGTCGATAAGGTGCACGAGCTATAGGTGCTGCTCCAGGAGCTAGTTCGATTTGAAATTCGACCTGACGGTGAGGAGGGAGTCCAGGTAGTTCTTCAGGAAATACCTCAGGATAGTCGCGTACAACTGGAAAATCTTCAATCCTGTTTTCCTTTTTCCGCGTGTCGGCAACAAGTGCTAAGATAGCGGTGTGCCCCTTTCGTAAACACTTCTGGGCTTTTAAGAATGAAATGATGCCTGTGACTTTTCCGCCTTTGTCACCTTGAACGATAAGGGGTTTGCCAGAAGGACGGGGAATACGAACAACTTTCTCTTGGCAGAGGATTTCAGCTCGATGCTTGGATAACCAATCCATACCAATGACGACGTCGAAGCTTCCGAGAATGATGGGGAAGAGATCGATACGGAAGGTCTGACCAGACAATTCTAGTTTGCAGTTACGAATAACGTGTGAGGCCTCGAGGTTTCTACCATTAGCTATTTCAACGATGTGCTTAGAGCTTAACGGCGTAAGAGTGGACTTAAGCTTCTTACTAATACGTAGGGATACATAACTAGCATCTGCTCCAGAATCAAACAATATGGAAACATAACGATCATTAAGTAGGAACTTACCCGCCACCACGTTGGGGTCGTTCCTTGCTTCCCCAGCTCCAATCACAAAAGCCCTTCCTCTTGCACCATTTCCAGCATTGTTGTTGTTCTGATTCAGTTCAGGGCAATCCTTTCGCATGTTCCCCGTTGCTCCACACTTGAAGCATCCACGGTTGTTTCCTTGTTGTTGTTGTGGTTGTTGATTCTGCCTAGCTGGAAGCTGGCTCCTGCAGTCTTTGGCTTCATGCCCCATCTTGTTGCATCGCTGACACTGACTTTTGCCACATGGCCCACTGTGATGTCGATTACATTTGTTACACTTGGGGTGGTTTCCTCGATAGCCACCCAGTTGCTGAGGGCCCTTGTTGCTTTCAGTCTTCCTTTGCTGAACTGAGGCCTGAGCGGGGTTAGCATCCTTACCCTGATTTCCATCCCACTTTCGCTTGTTATCGCTGGAAGTTCCGGTAGTAGCACTGATCCTTTTGGGCAGCTTGCCCTCCTCCACAGCCTGATCGGTGAGTTTGTGAGCAAGACGGACCACTGGCTGAATGGTATTGAGGTTGGCTGAGGTTACATGGTTCCGGATTTCTGGGGCCAAACCTTTTATGTACAATTCGATCCTTCGATACATAGGTCGGGACATGTTTGGGCAAAGTGCAGCATAGTCGTTGGACTGCTTGGTGTAGGTCTCAATCTCTGATCCAACCATCTTGAGCTCAAAGTATTCGTTTTCGAGCTTATGAATGTCCTTGAAATCTTCCCACGCAGTAGCATTTGCAGTTTCCAAACCAAGCATCTGAATCTGTGCCTTCCACCATGAAAGCGCGTTTCCTTCAAGCGTACCAGTCGCAAACTTTACCCAGTTAGCAGGGGGACACTCGCAGACAGTAAAGACAGCTTCAGCCTTTTCAATCCAGTGCAAAAGGCCGATGGCACCCTCAGTGCCGTTGAAAAGGAGAGGCTTGCAATCCATGAAGGTTTTGAAAGTACAAACACGTGGTTGCGCAGGCGCTTGCTGACCTGTTGTGAGAAGCGAAGCGAATAGGCTTAGAGGTGAAAAGACGATGCGGGGGTAGGATCTAAACATCCTAAATTAACGAGTTTACCTCCAGGGTGAGCTGCGAAAGCTGCAGCCACCGTGTTGAGCAAGTTAGTGAACTGAGCCTAAGTCATGTTAACGTTTCCTCTTCCGCGTCCACTCATTGTCTTCATAACCAGAAAACACAGTATGAGTGTGATGTCGTAATGTAGCGAGAATGAGGTAAAAGAGGGATACGTATCTATTTAATTAGGCACACTAGTATGTATAGTAGAGAAATCAACATAAAGTAAACATGCAAGTAAACACAAGTGTGAGTTATGAGGTCTAATACGTTGAGTCTTGCCCTTGGAGTGTAGTGTCGTCACGAGTCACGGGTTATAGTCTGGTTTTTCTCAAAAAGACTTCCTTTTTAAAACCGAGTTCACTATAACCAATGGCTCTGATACCATTCTGTTACACCCCCAAAATCCCACATGCGGAATACCACCGCTTGGAGGCGCGACTGACCAGGATCCAGCCACCAGTTATATTGAGCATTGATTTAATAATAAAAATATTCACCAACCACAATAGTTAGTAAACATCATAGTTTAAAGTTTTAAACGTTTAAGTTCAAATAACAGTTTAAGTAAGCAGTGGAAGCATAAGCCAAACAGTTTCAAAACAAAGTTCACAGTTCAAGATTATTTAGAACCCAACACATGGGTTAGACGACCACTACACATCCCCAAGTAGCAAGCTCCTGAGTCACTGGGTACCTGCAAAGCATGCAGTAGGGTGTCAACAAAAATGTTGGCGAGTTCACGAGTTGTCCAGTTTTTATTTACCAAAAACTTGTTTCACTAGTTAATTTACTCATTTATACATGCCATGGGGAGCTACCCCGTAAGTAAGCTACTAAACTGTTTTTACAATACCGAATACTATTCATCCGTACGTTTCCGTAGAGTGCCCCGTTCGTCAATGTTCTATCATCATTGACGGTTTTGCCAGAGTACATTAGTTCACGCCCGATCCCATACGCGGCCACGGTGTGAGGTTGGTGAGACCTAAATAGCGCTATCAACTAATAACCCGTTCGCCCGACCCCGGCGACTAATCGGTATTAAGAAGTGAGGACTTGAGTGATAGAGTTTCGTTTAGTGTTGCTTGTTGCATCCAGTATAAACAGTAAATAACTAAAAGTCCCATTTAAGGGGAAGAAAGTAGGTTTGTATCCCTTTCGAGGGGATGGCGTTGTTTAAGTTTTCGTTTCCCAAACCACCGGGAACGCATGCTTTAATAGTTGTGAACTCACCTTGGGTTGCTCGGCAGATTAGTTTACTTGGTCAAGCACGCTGGTCACCACGTCCTAACATGGTTACCAGTTTTGGGTCAGGCTCGAATACAGATAAGTCACGTAGGTTTTACACATAACAAACACATAGCATACGTATCACGTCATTGGGCCAGTCCTACCAGTTAAACAGTTACAGATAACACATGGTTAAGTTAAACTAAAGTAAGCAGCCCAGTCGAGACAAGGTGGTCTCGACTCGAGAACATGCGGTCTCGAGTCGTAACCAGGAGGTCTCGAGTCATGGACTTCTGGTCTTGAGTAGTGCAGGCCTGAGTCGCAACTTCAGAGGTCTCGAGTCGAGATCATGAGATCTCGAGTCGAGACCAAGCTGGACTCAAGTCCCTGAAGTCTGTCCCGAGGTGTTTATTCGTAGTTCTCGAGTCCCAATCACTGCGGTCTCGAGTTGTCATTTGGATGATCTCGAGTCGAGACCGGGGGTCTCGACTTGCACACCTGATGACCGAATCCTTCTAGAACCTGTCCAAATTGTACTATCCAATAGAATTTCATGTTCATGATCCTTAGTACTAACCAATACAATTTCACCAACATGTTTTCTTGTCTAACTCTAAATCAAACAGATCAAACAAGCATTTTTCAAATGTTCAACACATATTCATCCCATATTCATACTGTTCTTCATTTAGGGTTTTCATAACTTGATTATTCAATAAACACATTCACTATGATTCTCAGATTCATCTATGTGGACCTAGAAATAAAAACAATAAACCTTCAACACACACACACCCACAACATGCATTTCATAAGCAACAATCGTGTAACATCTCCTTCTTCTCTTTAAAATATTCATATGCAAGAATCATGATAATGTACTAAATTGCCTATAGTCATGTATAACATTCATTTCATATTATATCATTCAAAGGTCACTTTGTTAAACACCTATTCTACTCACAAACAAACACCTTAATCACACATTATCATACATCAAGTAAACCACACTAACCGAATGGTGTTCGAATGAAGGAGAGGGAAAAAACGGTTGAGAGAAGTCCTTTGAGTGATGAATGATGGCTAGCTTCGGAGCTCCAAGCTTCCACTTGTTGATTCCGAGAGAATGGGGGGTTGATTAGTGGGTTTTAGGGCTTTTAGTGAGAGAAAAGTGAATGAGGTGAGGGAGGGAGAATAAGGGAATGATTGTTGTCCAAAGGTGGGTATGTCGGCTAATGAGGGGGTTTTATAATCCAATTCACGGGCCATGCACCCTAATGGGTTCTCGAGTGGGCTCAAGGAGGTGCGGCCCAAACGGCCCAACTGTTTACTGTTCACTCGAGACCGGGTGGTCTCGAGTCGTGGTTTCGGTTCACGAGTATTTATACATATACATATATATTACATACACGTTATCAACACATAGCACATCAAAGTAATTCACACCCTTCATTTAATAATATGTACACGAAATACTGAAACTAGAAGGTTGTTCGGGAAAATCCAGAGTGTCACAGCTGCTTTGTCATGATGTTTTCTAGCCAGTAGACTTCCTGCTCTCCGATGTCGTATGTAACGGTCACCATGTCTGTTTCATCATCAAAATGCCATGATGTCATGACAGGGTCCGGCTTCACATCTGCTTTGATTGGTCCACATTTCCTAGTTAATGTTTTCATAAGCATATGTGTTTCATGGCATTCGTTGTCTAGAGCGATACCAAGGGATAAGATTCCCCTCTGTATCTCTTCTTCCATCTTCAGAATTGCCCTGACCGTCTTAACATACACCCTCCTTCTGTTGTCAAAACAGATGACGAATCGCCCGATTGCAAGAGTGTATCTCCACGAAACGACTGTTGACATTTTTTGGCGTTTTGGTTAAGTTGGCGTTTTGGTTAAAGATGTTTTTTGCAGAAATGGATAGATTGAAGTGATTATGGAAGCTATGTTTTACCTCATTTATATAATGATGTTTTTAGCACGTAATTTAGGAGGAAATTTCTTCTAATAAATGTTAATAACTGAAATTCAGTTACTGTGTTGTTTTATCTTCCTGTAATATCCAACGCGTTTTATCACTAATTTTTGGCGTTTTGTTTTTAATAACGTTTTTTTTTTTTGAATGGTGTGTTATCATTTGATGGCGTTTTGAATATGAGCGGTAAAAGACCCTTTTACCCTTAATGAAGCGCGTCTCACATAATAAAATGGATGTTATTTACGAAAATGCCACCTCGCAATATAGTCCATGGATTGTTTTGATCGGACGACCCATAAGCGTTCTCACCGTTCTCACCGTTCTCACACTTTTCACTGTTTTCTCTAAATCCTAACCCTAAATATATATATATATATATATGTGTGTGTGTGTGTGTGTGTGTGTGTGTGTGTGTATATATAAACGGGATCAGGAGAGAACGGTGAAAAGTGTGAGAACGGATCCTGGCCCAACACGTGGCTGGGAGCGCTAATTGTTATGCGGGGGTACGATTATCATTGTCCACTTCCTGCTAAACAATAGCGTTATGATTCCTTTTCCCAAAAAAAATAAATATAAATGGCGTTTTCATCTTTATGCTAGTTTTACATTGCGTTTTTTTTAAAGTATATTTTTTACGAATGGCATTTATTTTTTAATGGCGTTTTCATCTTTATGCTAGTTTTACATGGCGTTTTTTTAAAAAGTATTTTTTTAACAATGGCGTTTATGTTTTAATGGCGTTTTCATCTTTATGCTAGTTTTAAATGGTGTTTTTTAAAAAGTATTTTTTTACGAATGGCGTTTATATTTTAATGGCGTTCTATTGATCTCCAATAAATATGGCGTTTTTGTGTTTTCTACTTGTTTTGATTTAGTTTTTTTAACCCTTTTTTTAATGTTGTTTATGTTTTAAATTGTTACTATTTGTTAATTATTCTAATCATGGCGTTTTCTTTGATTTGCACAAATATGATAGAAAATCACACAACCAAACATGTAGATGTAGTAATGTAAAGAGTAAAACACAATAGTCAACATTAAATTTTACAATACATGGCGTTTAGCTAATCTACAAAATCTTTCATCCTTTGTGCTATTCTCTTGTCTCCTGTGTCAAACATTTCACGTATTTTTTGTCCCCTAAAGCCAAGAATGTTCTTACACAATTTGTCAATTGTTTTCTGTTTTCATTTTCGCTATGAAGAAGGATTTTTCCAATGTATTTTACCCTTAGTTCATTTAGCTGTCTTTGCTAGAGTTGATTTGGGGCATCTTCTTTTGCCAAAGCACTTCTCCAACGAGCTATATCCCCCATGTATGTTTCCATATGCCTCATTGCGAAAATCCCACAGTCGAGCATGTTAGACGTTGTCCTCCAATCCATATGTTGTCTGACAATCTTCGCCTTGCTCATGATCTTATGCTTTGGGTGTTTTTTAATACGCAAGTAGTTTGCAAAAGCACTGTGCTGCAGTTTCACATTTTTTCGCATATATTAGTTTGGTGTTTTGTCAACATAGTTCCTATATACAAAGTTTTTAAGATACTTACCAATCTTTCCACCAATCCTTCATACTTGTCCTCAATGCTGACGTCATCCCCTGCACCGCTGTTGTCCAATACATCAACTTTTTCGTGTTTTATGTTGAAACAGACAACATAGAAATGTCTTTCCCATATTATTGGCACGAAGACCAGTTCATAATCTTTGATGGTTTTATTTTTCTTGTCTCCTTTGAAACGTGTATTTTTCAGAACAGTTTTCATGTTTCTGTTGAATTCTTTGTTTCGTATATTTTCTTCTGTCGTTTCCTTGTATGTCGGAGTATTCTGTAATATTGAGTACCACATTTTAAACAAAAAAACCGTGTCCTATTATAATTTTATCAATTAAATATAGAAAAGGAGTTACCAGCAGTAATTCTGAGCAAAATAACCTTGAGGGTGATTCTGGAGCCTTGTATCTTTCTTCATAGTTCAGGATATGTGCCCAACATAGAATAATTGAGACGTGTGCTTGAAATCCTGGTTTCATGCTCTCACAAATCACCCTCAAGTGAAACTTTTCTCCCATCTTGAACACTCAGTCCTAAAAAACATCGTTTGGCGTTTTAGTTATACAAACTCATTCTATTATAATACATGGCGTTTTGATCGTTTTTACATGCATATTTTCAAGTAAACGTTATGAATGGAAAGTTTGACATTTTATTTTTGAGAGAAGTGTACATACTCGTAATCGCCTTATCCAGTGAAGATGTATGTGGAAAGGTTATTTTCAGGGTTTGTCCTTGGTTCATGTATAACCACTTGCCTCCTTACATAAGGTGACAAACATGTCCTGCTCAATTTCTTATCTCTCTTCTCCCTTCAGCCACATTCTTTTTTTATATTTTTATCTTCTTCATCATCTTTATCAGCTTTTTCATCAGTAGGCAGCTCTTCATGGTTTAAAATTGTATTTTCTTGCATCAGCTTTGTGATGTCTGGAGTGTTGTCCTCATCACCTTTCTCCTGGATATCTGACCTGTTTGGTGTTTTTGGTGGTGATGGCGTTTTCATCCTGGGGTTTATTGGGTGTCTCTTCCTCTTCAAAATTTTTCAAGAGGTTTTTCCGACATGTAGATGGTGGCTGCTCATATGGCGTTTTATCAAACAATGCACCTTGTTGGTCAACACTTTTGTTCACCATCTCCCCTTCAGTTTTTTCTAGTTCAGTGTTGAATGCCTGACTGTATTGTGTTTATGTCATGGGGATGTTTGGTGTCTTATCAAATACATACATTTTTGGGGTCTCTTCAGCAGTTTGCAGATGTTTTTTTATTGCTTTAATCAGTTCATCCACCATTCTTGAATTATCAAGACCTTCTTTTATATCAATCATTTGTTTTAGATCTTATCCCGGCAGCTCTAAAATCTCAGCAATATTCCTTTTAATTATTTTTCCCCATTGTATCTCGAAAGTGATATTCAAGTGTCTTGAAATCACAACTCCATCTCTCAATATCGTTTTCATTTATATCTTCATCTGATGATATAGTATCCTCATCATCATCATATACGGGGGCTGTTGTAGCAGTCGAGGGTTCGGCATTTTGTTCTCTGGCCATATCCTTTCCCCTTCCCCTTCCCCTTCTTCTTCTCTTTCTCCTTCTTCTTCTTCTTCTCCTCCATCCCCTTCACCATTCCATTCCGACTCCCCTTCCTCTTCTCCTTTTCCTTCTCCTTCATCTTTTCCTTTTCCTTCTACTTCTCCTTCATTTTCAACTTCAATGGTGTTTTCATGAATTCTTTCTACTTCAATGGCGTTTTCATCAACTTTTTCCACTTCAATGGCGTTTTCAATTCCAGCCATCTCGTTCCCCCTGTCTTCTTCATTTTCATCTCCTCCTTCTCCTTCTTCTTCATTTTCAAATTCTTTGGCGTTTTCATGAACTGTTTGCACTTCAATGGCATTTTCTGTTTCAGCCATCTCCTTTTCCCCTTCTTCTTCATTTCCATCTTCTAGTACCACTTCATTTTCAACCTCAGTTTCATGTGTACCTTCTTCTCTTTCAGCTGACATTTCTTTGGCGTTTTGATCAACAAATTTTGAGATGTTCTTCAACAATGTCATACATTGTGAGTATTTAATGTGTACCAGGAGGCTGTTTCAGTCTTTGACTGTTTTAACAATGTGCTCATTTTATTGTAACAATCTTCTAATTCTTTGTATGCTCCATCCAATTTATCAGCCATTTCCTGTTATATTAAAAAAGGATTTTGTTGATCATGGTGTTTTGTGGTTTTTTTCTAAATTTATTATTTGAACAACATATCTCTTCAGGTTCATTGTTTTGTTCTTCTTCATCAGCAAAAATGTTGTCATACTGTGTTACTCCTCTGACAAGAGCATGGTTTCCTGATGCAGAAACTTCAAACATCATTTCCCGGCTTTCTCTATCCTCATTCACCATCCTTTGAAGTGAAGCCTCTTCATCATCATTGAAGTGCATGGCATTCTGCACATCATAATCATAATGATCATCTTGATCAAAACCATCATCATTATCAAACTCATCATCATTGTTATCAGCATGCTCATTGACGTTGTGAACATCATCTTCATCTTCATTCTCAACATCAGCACCATCAGCTTCATCATGGACAACAACCTGCATTTTTCTTGTTTTTTTGGGCTTGCTTCCCTTAGCTTTTTTGACTGTTTTCCTTTTTACTTCATTGCCAACAAGGCGTTTTTCCATTGCACTCTCAAATAAGTCAAGAGTATCTGTTGTAACCCACTCAATTGGGTATCCTTCTTTTCGGTCCCATTTTTTCCTATTGCAAGCATCGTTCACCAAGGCAAGCTGTAACAAAATAGATTTTTCAAATTACAGATATTTTTTGGCGTTTTAATGACACACAAATGAATAGTGAAATTTTATTCTTACCGTAAGTATGATCAGTGGCCCTGTGTAATGCTTTTTTGGAGACCATGCGGTTTTGGCGGGTTGCAAGCTATGGATGATATAACTACACCAGTTCATTTGGTTTATTTGAACGTTTGGTGTAACGTTGTGCAAGAATTGTTTGTTGACGACTGCATTGTCAGTTGCATGCCCCATTATAGTGAAGAATGCTACAAGAAAATTTAGGCAGAAGTCTCTCCCAAAGCCATGCATCTTAGGCAAAACGTTATCAAAGTATACCTTCACACTTGGTCTTTTAACCCAGCCCAACCCTTGGAACCGTGCTTTCCACTCAGCCACCACCTAGTCTTTAGTTGTTGGTCTTTTTTCCATGTTTACGAGCACCCTTCCATTCGGGTTACCCGTTAAAGAGTTTATCAATTCTTCATTAATATGTATGGTATGGTTGCCAATGTTTAGGGTGTTTCTCTTTTCATTGTAATTTTCAACCAACCAGTACCCAAACATTGTCGGTAGGGTGTCTATTTTCAACCTTAGTATAGCACCAAACCCCATTTGGTATATTGCCTTTCTTTGATTTTCGTTTAGATTAATAAACCAAGCAGTTAAGTTTGTAGGTTTTACTCTTGACAAGACCCTAGCCCCACTGAACTCATGATATGGTTCTTACTCAACCTCAACATTTTGATTTAATGCCTTCCTCTTATTGGCATTTTAGGTCTTTCCAGTGTGGACATTGATTCTCAATCTTAACCTCTCTTCGTGTCACACCCCGATATTTCCACATATTACCGGTGGGCCCGGAGGGGAGTATCGTGACGTAGTTGATATCATCATGGTCAAACAACACAATTTAAATGCACAGCGGAAGCAAAAGATAAAAATCACATTACAAACCGAATGAATAGTAATATCAAAGTATCACAACGGTCTGTAAAGGATCCACAGGTGGATCAAAAGACAAATAAGATCATTGTTCAACAGACTTTAACATCTAGAGCTTGCAAGACTTGATTATTGATGCCCGGAGTAGCCAGCCTATTTCGTATAGTACCTGCACTTAACCTTTTTGGAAAATACGTCAGTTTACACTGGTAAATACAATTAACTGACTCATTTTGAAAAGAGTTTAAGAAAATTAGTTTGAATGCACATGGCACAAAATATCTTTTATAACTTGGGATAATTATTTAAAAATAAACTTGTATACAGTTTTACATGTTTGTCGTCCATTTAGGACCCGGTTAGAAGAGCCGGTTTAACAAGATTAATAGACACACCACTTGGTATAATACCCACAAGAAGATACCCTTCTTGTGGACTACCTTTTTACATACGCAGCTGTCAGGTGTATGCCTACACCCCGTGCTTAAGTCGTGGCCATTTCTAATGAATGAGCCGAGGATATCCAGGACACGGTCATTAACCCCCCAAAGGCATTGCATCAAACAAAACAGAATAAAACGGGTTATGCATCTTTTTAATCAATATCTGATTGTACGACTTCATACCCGACCAAGCAGTATTATTATAATACCGTACCCCAAGCCCGTATAGGGAAAATAAGTTAAAAGTATTTACCTGAGCAAATATTCAAATTTATCTCAACCGTATTCAATCAGCAAGTGCAGATAGCTTTTACTGGTCTCCTAAATCTAGAACGAAGGTTTTAATAACCTATTAGATTCCTAACGGGTCTTAATTAAGCCTAAACTTAGACCGGTTAGTTTTAAAGAAAAGTATACGTTTCAAAACGCAAGATTAAGCGAAGACCGGATTAGAATGTGATTTAGTCCCGACAAGTTTGTAGACTTGTATAATATGGGTAAACTAAACACATTCTGGATTTTGAGGAGAAAATGATAAGGGTTGACCCGTTTCGGTCAATTTACGCAAACTGGACGCGAATAACGGGTAACCAAAAGAGTCATGAACAGGTTTCCTATGTTAATATGCTTTAAATATGTTGTGATATCAGTATGATACCTTCCATTATGCCCAAAACGAGTTTAATCTCAATTTAAGCCCCGTAGGGGTATTTTGGTCATTTTAAAGATTATAAAAGAGATTAACTAAAATTCTGATGTACGGGTCTGAAGTAATCAGTAACATTACTTATTTTAATAAGTTATATCAGTAGGTGATAAGTCTTACATGACAAGAATGGTTTTAACCCAAACAATATGTTTAAAATGCGTAAAAAGTCGTTTTAAGCGATTTCCGGGTTAGAATAGGAAATCTGAATTCCTGATCAGTTTATAAAGTTTAAATTACTTCATTTATCATATAAAATTAGTAGTAAAAGATTTGGAGTCAAGATGTTGTGTAAAACTCATTTTATAAACGAAAAGAGTATAATCGGTAATTACCGAATCAAGGTAATAACCCTACGTTATGATTAGTTTAAAAATAATTAAAAACCTTCAAAAATCCCAAAATATTATATTACATCAGTGGGTAAAAGGTTTGGTGTCAAAAATTGGGTTTAAATAGGCTTTGCGTCAATTATGTCGTTTAATTAATAAAAGACCTCCTAATTATGCTATTGAGCATAACTCCTAAACTAGACCTCAAACTGATGTAAAAATTTAGGGACATGTTTATAAATTAGTAACAAAGATTATTGTCCTCTCATATTTCCAAAACTCTCGTTTTATGGTCAAAAGGGCATTATGGTCAACATTAAGCAATTAACGGAAACGTGTAAACGAATCGGACAATCAACGAACCAATCACAGAGGGTTATGCTATCATATAACCCGGTCCTAATGAAACTCTTAGGCATTTCAAAATCATTTAATATGGGTCAGAACTGAAAGTCAAAGCAGTGGTCAAAGTATGCGACTTTCGGTTCCGAACCGGTCCTAAACTGAAAATTGTCGGGTCGGACATGCTTAGACATGTTCTTGCATTGATTACCAAGTTATATGAGTGGTAAAACAAGTTACATGTCTTCTACATTGCTAATTATGTGTTAATTCGAAAATTAAGTTTCTGTTGACTTTTTCGGATTAAGTTTGACCCGACATTTGACCTAGTTAGAGCGGGAATCAGAGGGTGCCCTTTTAAGGGTTTATTGCCCACCTAATTACCAACTTATAACTACTTTTTTTTGGGTAAAGGGTTACCCCGGTGATTTTATAAATAACCAAAAAAGAACATGTAGTGTGAAAGAGCAACACACTAGATCATAGATGGGGCATACCCCAAACTATGGAAACAAAAAACAAACAGCTATACTAAGCAAAAAATGACGACATACACACCCCTAGACTAGCATCTAGAAACAATAATCCAAACCAAAATTACGAGACAGTATTACATGTTCTAAAATCACCATCTATAAAAACATCCCCATGCACATCCCATTTCTCTAACAGCTTCCTCACTTGGCTTGTATCTTTGAACTTCAACCCCATTAGCTTGTATCTGACATTGGACAAGATCTCCTTAGCTAGAGTGTCAGGAGGCCGAGTACAGTTACGAAACAACCTGGTATTACGTTCACGCCAAATATTGTATGCTGTAGCAGCAAGAATAATCCGATCAATAACACTACTAGCCGTCTTCCATGACCGTCGAACAAGTAAACTTTTAACTATCTCGTCCAGATTATGATGAACATCACCCATATCAGACTTAGTAACAACTTGACTCCACACTTCAGCCGAGTACTTACATGCGAAGAACAAGTGATCGTGCGAATCTATATCCTCATAACATAGAAGGCAACACATCATATTCATATTATTACTTCTAGCCGCCCCACAATCTCTTATTTTGTCTTGCGTTTGGAGCTTTTTTCATATTATCAACCACATCAAGAATGCATGCTTCGGGATACATTGTGAGAACCAAACAATATTCATCCAGTTAATTTCCATCTCACTCGTTCTAAGGGATTGCCAAACAATAGATGTTGAGAAATCGTTAAGCTTGTCATTGAGTTTCCAACAAAACTTGTCTTCCACATGGTCTATCAGAACATGATGAGGGACATTATTTAAAACTGGAAAGAGATCGTACCACACCAAGGGCCACGTCCACCCTCCATCATTCGAAATATCCTTTACCTTCGTATTTAAACTGAATCCACCATTCGAGATAGTGCGATACGATAAAAATCTATTTAGCGGCCCCACCCACTCCATGTATCGAACCAAGCCGAAACCTGTCTTCCATTTCCAAGTTTGGCCCAAACATAAGGCTGAATAAGAGGACGTAATTGCATGATTTTTCTCCAGCTCCAAGAGCAATTGTTTGGAATGCGACAATCCCAAAAATGTCTCTCTTTTAATCAATGATCATAAATCCATGCGACCCATAAAGACTCCCTTTTGACAATGACACTCCAAGCATTAGCAGCCATAAGAGCATTATTCATATCTCCAATCCGTCTAATACCCAAGCCCCCTTCTTTTTTAGGAACACACACCGCTTTCCACGAAACTTTAGCTTTACCTTTTTGCATAGGTCCTTGACACCATAAAAAACCTCTCATAGTAGCTTCCAGCTCTTTTATAATTCGTCCTGGCAAGATGAAGACAGAGGCCCAATAAACATGCATAGCCGATAGAACATAAATAACAAGTTGTATCCTGCCTGGAAATGAAAGATAACGATTTTTCCAGCTCTTTATCCTATCATTAAGTCTCTCCAAAAGAACACTACAATCAGCATCTGAGACTGGATGATACCAGGGGAACGCCTAAGTACCTAACTGGTAGAGAGCCTTCCTTAAAAGGCATTAGTTTTAGAATCAATCCCTTAACATGGTTCAGAACATTGCAAAAATACACAACACTTTTCGCAATCTTCGGCTTCAAACCAGACATCTTAGAAAACCCACTCAGTGATTCCATAATGCAATTAACTGATCGAACCTCTCCACATGCAAACATAAAAAGATCATCCGCAAAACATAAACTAACAATTTTCTGTTTTTCACATTTATTATGGAAGCGAAAAGAAGTGTCAATACTAACTGTTTGCTGCAACATAAGAGTAAGGATCTCCATGACTAATGTGAACAAGTACGGGGATAAAGGATCTCCTTGTCTCAATCCTCTTCTACCTCTAAAATAACCATGCAAATTCCCGTTAATCGCTACAGAGAAAGAAGATGTAGAAATGCACATCATTATCCATTGAATCATCTTGGAATGAAACCGAAAGCCCCTCAAAATCTTCTCAAGGAATTGCCAGTCAACAGTATCATAAGCTTTTTGGATGTCCACTTTGAACGCACACCTTGGAGGACCAACTTGCTTATGATAGTTATGCATTAACTCTTGAGTTAGCAAAATATTATCCGAAATTTTCCGACCGGGAATAAATGCTGATTGGTTTATACTAACAATTCCCCCCAAATAATCCTTTATACGATCAGCTATAATTTTTGTGATGCACTTATAGAGCACATTACAACAGGCAATGGGTCTATACTCCGTGACATACGTGGGAGTAGCTACTTTTGGGACCAGCACTATAATAGTGTGATTAATCTCTTGGAGAAGCTTACCTTTTTCGAAGAAATCTTCAATTGCTCGAGTAACATCATCCCCAATAACACTCCAAGCGTGTTTAAAAAATGCTGACGTATAACCATCCGGACCTGGAGCTTTATTATCCCCAATTGAAAATATGAAGTTTTTTATCTCATCTTGAAGGACCGGTCGAATCATGTGTAGCGCTGCCTCATCCCCTAGCGTGTGAGAAAAAAGCTCCGTTGTGGGCCACATCGTCATCTCTTCTTCATTACCAAGGAATTGCTCAAAATGATTGACAAAAGCATTCGGCACCTGGCCGCCCTCATACAAAACACCTCCACTATCTTTTATCATATGTATGTTATTTCGATGATTCCTACATTTAAGAGTGACGTGAAAGAAAGCCGTGTTTCGATCTCCTTCCGCTAACCATTGCACTTTAGACTTTTGCTTAAGAAATCTTTCTTCATCTAAACTGGCTTCTTGAAAATCCAGCCTACATTTCCCTTCCTCTTCCCTTAGATTAGCATCAAAAGGGTCCGCATCAATAGCTTTCTATATTTCATCTAACTTAGATCGATGATCTTGAACTTTCTTGTGGAGATTACCTTGACTTTTAAATAACGCTCGAATCGGGGATTTGAGAATCCTTAACTTCTTCACAACCTGAAATTGTTTCACCCCATCGACTTGAGTTACCCAACTATCTTTTATCAATTGCGCAAAGCCTGGTTTATGTACTAAAAAGTTAGCAAATTTAAAAGGTTGAGGCTTGCATCTATTCAATGAGGGGATCTTCAATACGCATGGAGTATGATCAGAAATTCGAGAAGGATAAAACACAGCCATAGACGTAGGAAAATTATCCGTTAAAGCCACATTCCCCAATATTCTATCAATCTTTTTTAGAAGGCCAACACCCGATTTTGGTTTTTGATTCCAAGTGTAGTGAATACCCGAACTATTTACATCAAAAAGTTCCACTAGCTCTAAGCATTCTTTGAAATCCCTCATACCCACATTAAACGTTGAGGACCCCGTACAAATGTCTTCAAGATTCAAAGCGCAATTAAAATCATCCATCGCAACCCATGGATCTTCTTTAACACAATTTTTATGATATGATAAGTTTCCCCATAACTGTCTACGATTCATATAATAGTTATCTGCATAAATGATAGAACAATATAAAGCCTTCTTCTCTTTTTAAAAAAAATACCTTTGTATGAATGACCTGATCCGTGTAAGCTATCACCATAACATCCAGAATCTGAGCATCCCATCCAATAATGATTTGAGTACCTTTTGAGCATTGATCACTATTCGACACCCATTCCCAATTTTTAAAAACATTCTTACAGACTTTAAATAAAGCTGAAACATCCACATGCGACTCAAGTATAGCACAAAAACTAAGAGAATTATCCTTAACAAAATGACGAACCTCTTTTTGTTTTAGCGGGCGGTTCAACCCCCTAATATTCCAAGAGGCAAGACTAACCATTGGAAACTTTCTGAGCAGGAGTGCTTGCCCCTGATTTTATGTTTGTCGTCATAAATTATGCAGTCTCATGTTGAACCTCTAGAACCTCCTCTTCATCCGAGTCATCATTCTCTTGATCCTGAGTCTGTGTTTTAAAATCATTATAACCTCTCCGACTATCAACATTCTGCTCATTCATCAAAACATCGAATGAGTTTTTCATTTGGATAACTGGCTGCTGTTGTGTCTCCACCTTTTTAGTATTACTAGGGCCTGGGTCTGATGGTTGCTTCTTCGGTCTGTACTCCATTGTATGCTTCATTACGGGATAACCAGTCCTCTTTGCTAATTTTCGTTTCTGTACGTCAATGTATCCATCCTCCCCCACACCCTTGTTTGATTTGGATGTAGCTTTAACTTCTTTCGGGCACATGTCATCCGAGTGTCCAAAAACGCAGCAATGTTTACATCGGTATGGAACCCATTCATACTCAACATACATTGTTTCTTTTAGAAAACCATCTCCCTCAAGCTTCGGAACCGCCATAGTTATTTCCTCTTTGAAATCACTATCCGCAGAAATTTCTATTAAAGCCCGAGCATAACTACTCCTACCCCAAACCTCCATACACATTGACGTAGTGAAAGAATCTAGCATTATCGGATTTCCAAGCGCAGTAGCTAAAATACTCAAACCATCTTCGGTATATGCCGCTATAGGCACATCATGGATTTTTACCCATACTTGGATTGTTTTTACTTCCTTTTTCTCCAATTTAATATTCGGGTTCCACTCATACAGAAATAAAGGTTGCGATCTAATTATCCAAGGCCCCTCCTTCAAAACATTCAGCATTCCCGTCTGATCTGCAAACTTAAAAAAGAAAAATCCATTGGCATTCATCATAGCTTTTTGCAGGCCAAACTTTTTCCAATTGTTTCTGACGAAATATTCGACAACCGAGTATGCAATACGATCACCCAAGAAATAGCCATATAAAGTATTCGCCATTTTCTCTTGAACTCGTCTAACAGACTCACGAGGAAGAACTACATCACAACCCTCATGCTTAATATCACTTGTCAGACTTCTAAAATTAAGCTTTTTGGGATTATGACTTATAACCGTCTCTGCATATGAACGAGGATTAGCATCATGATTCCCAGCCATGTTACCCTCCTGATTTTGCCCTACTTCCGCCATGCTTATTTCCCCTTCCTGAATCTGATCCGAATTCAGCTTCTCAATAATCACTGGCTCAGTAACCTTCAATAGTTCATCTATGACATTAATTCTCCTTGGTTCAGCAAGTGGATCATGAAGAATACCCCTTCTTGGAAGTACAGTATTACCCTTCGTACCCCCATGTCGGCTAGTAATGGGCTTTATCGTAGCAGGAGGTTTCCCTCTTGTCTCTTGCACATTACCGGCATATTTTTTCCGATCAAACTTACGAGATCCTGTACCACTCTCCATGAAACAATAAGACATACAACCATGCAACGTGAACCCAAAAACCAAAAGGACAACAAGCAGCAGAAAAAAGAAAAACCCTAAACTAGCTAAACCCTAACCCATGAATCTTGCTAAATCATATAGATAAATTGGTGAATCAAGGTTGAAAGACCCGGAACCCCAAATAATCTATACAATCAGTTCGAAATCAAAAGGAATAGGGCGGCGATTAAGAGAGAAACAAAACAAGAACCCTAATTTCAAATCGTTCACTATTGCTAACAAGTTCGTTATAGGATTTTGACGAATCAAAATTCTAATCACAGACTGTTATACAAAGGATCACGAAGAAAAATCAAAGGTTTTCATGGAGAACAAGGATCGCCTGGCTAGAGAGAGAATTAGGGTTTTCTATTCTCTGTCTAGAGCCTTACTCTTAACTTATAACTACTTTCAATTTGGCTAATCACCAGACCATTAGTGATTAATCGATAAGTCAAACTTTAATTACGACGGTTTGACTTTAAGCTAATTAACTAAGTAAAACACGATTAAGGAAGGTCAAGGAAGCTTACCAAGGTCCTATGCACGACTAGTGATGCCTAGGGAAGGCTCTTGTGCTCCAAAAATGATCAGAAGTGAAGTTATGAATGAATGATCAAAGTTTGCAACAATGTGGGTCTTTATATAGTGATCTTGATTGATCAAGATGATGCCAAACAAGTCTAGGATTGTTCCCTGATGTATACAAGTGTCCCTAGAGCCTAAAAACTTGTTTGTGCCGCCCATGGTATTGAAAACAAGCAATATAAGTCGGTTAAACGGGCTGGACAGACACCTGTGGGTGTTTCTGATGCTGGGGACCGTATACGGACCATAAGATAAGAGACTTGCAGACCGTAAGTACCTATTACGGACCGTAAGACCTTGGCTTTGCGGTCCGTAATCGACTTAGGTTTATTTTCCCAGATGACATATGTGACAACCGGTAATTTACGCCCTTAATTACGTGATTAACAGGTGATTAACGCAATAATAAATAGTGATTACAGCTCAAATTAACTTAATTAGGCCCTTGGAGTGCCCAGAAACGTTTGTTCAGCTATACAGTACGCGTATGAGGATTCGCGTGGAATCTGCGAAACATCAAATGACAACGGACTGAAACCGTACGAAATACTGACGACACCGACAAAAATGGATGTTACACGAAAATTTTATTCTTATGGAGTTCGGGTCGCGATATCGGGTCTCGTAGGAATTACGGGCCATTTACACACGAGATGGGCTTGTGCGCCGTGGGCCCAAGCCCAAAACCCACAAGCCTAAATCTACATATAATAAATATATCATTTCAAGATCTAATGAGATCTTTACCAAATCTACACAAAATCATGCAAAATCTATACAAGATCGATAAAATCTATAGAAGATTGACGAAATCTATACTAAATCCCATCAAAATCTCTACAAAATCTCTTGTAGATTTTTGTCTCACAAAGTTAGATACAAGAAATCTTAAGAGATCTGCCAAAAATCTCTATGGATCTTAACACACAAGACATAAGAAAATAACATTAGACAATACCCACATAAGTGAGTATAAAACCTTACCTCCTCTTGATAATATGCCCAGACAAATTCACCATCTTCACAATAACATGACCACAAGCCTTCTCCTCTCTCTCGATACATTAAACATAACAAATTCTTTTATAAAATAAATATAGTATATATTTATTTTAAACACGCAACGACTCGATGAATCCTTTTATAAAATAAATATAACTTTTATATTTATTTCAAACGCCTAAACGGCTTACGACATATAATACGAGTTTATTATATATTCTTTTCATGAAACATTCGTTACATACACGTACGACTCCTCAAGACGACTAACGTGGTTCTACCAAAATATTTATATATTTTATATAAATATTTATATATATTTTAAACCTCTCGAGAACTAAGTCTTCCCAAGACTTACTAAATAACGACATTAAACGGAACTTAACGAGTATAACTTAGTCATTACTATTAAGTTATCAACAAACCGTTGAATCGTTCAGTTAACGATTCGGTAGAGCTCGGTAACACGTAGATTTGTTACCGCATTAATTAGAAACTTATAAGATATTCCGTGTTAGGAATATTGTAGAATGCACGCTAGCGAGCCTCGTCTTGGAAACGACATCACGAAGTCGTAATTAGCTAGCTTTGCACAAGGAATCCAGGTGAGTTCATAACCCCAACCTTGTTACGGTTTTAAATTTTTCTAAATGTTTTCGGGGTGGAAAGACATGCACTTTTTGCAAAGCATACAAGAATTACATATTTCTAAACCATTTTACAAGCAAGTTTTAACTGACACAAATGGTTTACAGAAAAGTGAGTTCATGCTCCCCCATTTCTTTTAACTGTTTTCAGTTTTATAACTTCGGGGGTGAAATACATGTTACTAAATGTTTACAAGAGAGTTCGTGTCCCCACTTTTAATCTTTTACATACTTTTTAAACTTGAGGCGAACACATGAAAATTGATACTTGATATAATAAACGAGAATTGATACTTGATATAATAAACGAGAATTGATACTTGATATAATAAATGAGAATTGATACTTGATATGATGAATACATAAACAAGAAGCACTCTTGGTGATCACTAGTACCAAGTATGATGCGTTTTGAGGAATGAAACGAGAAATCGTGTCACGAATAAGGTACCGTAAGCACCATTAATCGTGTACATACTTAGACCGCAGAACAAAAGGTTAGATCTAACGGGTGTCCGGGCAGCCACACTCTCGGTGAACACTAGTACCGAGTAGTGCTTTTGTGTCTCCGTCGTGAAGCGACAACTAGAAAAATGCCTATGGTTTGGTGACTTCCTATGTCGTGTCACATGTTAATGGCCTTTCAACCCATTAACTACACAAGAATACTTTATTTGTACGAAGTTCGTACACAAGAATACTTTATTTGGTTCATAACACAAGAATACTTTATTTGTACGAAGTTCGTACACAAGAATACTTTTTTTGGTTCATACCACAAGAATACTTGATTTATACAAGAAAACATGATACATACAAGAATACTTGATTTACACAAGAAGACTTGATTTATACAAGATACATACAGAAATACTTGATTTATACAAGATACATACAGAAATACTTGATTTATACAAGATACATACAGAAAGACTTGATTTATTCAAGATACATACCATGTTTTCATACAAAGTTTTCGTATAACATGACAAGAAAATGATTTTAAATTCGTTTTCTCCACAATACTTCAAAAACCGGTCATTCAAAAAGATTTATTTCAAATCATTTACAAACAAACTATGAACTCGCTCAACTTTATGTTGATTTTTCGCATGTTTCTTTCTCAGGTTACTTCTCAGAAATCATGGCACGGTTGGAATAGGAGAACCATCTGGATTCGAGTACTTAGTGGGTGTTCACATACTAAAAGTCTTAGCTTATTTGATTCCGCTGTGCAATGAAGATGCCAGTCCAGTCACGCCAACGCTCTGATATTTCAGGGTGTGACAGATTGGTATCAGAGCCAGGTTACAGCGAATAGGGTTCTCTGTAGAGATACCTAGGCTCTAAGCTCATATTTCTCTGGGGACTTAGATTATTAAAACGTTGAATACATGCAGAACGCCTAAGACTCGAATATGGTCTCCAACCGTTGCCGAAAAACAAACAGTCAAGATTTTGTTTTCAAACATACGCTATTGTGGTGTTATACACATGGTACACAAAAACAATTACATACAGTACATAAAACTCTGAGAGTTTAGGAAACATGCATTTAAGACCTTCGAAAACTCATGTTGAAGTTCATTAAGGGTCATCACGTAGGAACTGCGAAAATTAACTCAGGCACACACCATTACCCATATTGTCTATGATATTTTGACTTCCCGAGCAGGCAACCTACGCATAACGAAACGCTAGTGCACAGGTATACGTGAAACTTAAGCTATACATCAACGGAGGTTGAAGTATGTTACATACGACTTACGAGGAACGATCTTTTAGAAGACAAGATGGAGCATTTTAGCGCCGTTACAAATTCTGTCAGTACAAAAACTATCGATCAGGAAGCGACGGTTTGGCACGCGGTCCTGCGATGACACGAATCACTCCAAGGAGAAGACGTATGTCTCCGCATTCCCCCTAATCGCATTAACGACGAGTACGCTATGTTCGACATCCGATGGTAATGTCACCTAACAACTGGTCGTTACATGAAACCCCGGGTAAAAGTCCTTAAATTTCTTTATTGAAATTCCGACTTTTGCATCAAGTGAGTAGATTTTCGCATCTCTACTCATTTACATGGTCATTGTATCACGATCACTTCTTTCATAGCGAATACTCATATGCTTCGTTTCTTGAAAACTCATATGTTGCACATGCATCGTTTGTTACGCATGTGGTTTCGTTTCGAATAAAGCGTTTCATTAGAGTTCAAATATTATTTCGCTAAATCTAATTATTGATTTGTGATTCAAATGACCCGCATTAATGTAATTGTTGGCTTCTTTGTTATCAAGTCAACACGCTTTCTTGAAATTTCTTTTCTTTTCAAGTTACGTACATGGTTTTTCGTTGAGACCATGCCGAAAGTTTTCTTGTCGATACATGCATTTATTGTCGGCTTGCGCCGAAACCAAATTCAATTGTTTGAACTTGTTCATTACACATATTCAATTCAAGACACCAAATGATGTATTGAAAACATCATATTCGAATTCGTTATAACAAGCGTTTCATTGTTCTGAGTCATAGTAGATTTGTTGGTCTACGACTCCATTAAGTCGTTTGTTGATTTCGACACCTTGTGGTGTCAGTATCAACTTGTAGCTTGGGCTAATTATGATTGAGCATTTGATACAAAACACTGGTGATACTTGTTCAATCACCGCTATTATTGAATTGTTTCATTCACTACGACACCTTGTGGCGTCGGTAGAACTTGCAGCTTGCGCTAATCACGAACGAGCGTTTCATGCAAACTATTACATTTGAGCTTGTTGAAATCTAAGTTCATTTATTGGATGCGATCATTTCTAGAAATCATTTGCATCTTGTGATACGTACTTGAATTCACATCATTCGAATAAGTCTTGATTCGATTTCATGATCGTTCACTTTGGTATTATTCGCATTTACTTACGCTTAATATAACTCTAAGGAGTTAACGTAGTCTAAATTTCGAGGACAAAATTTTATTAACAGCGGGAGAATGTGACAACCGGTAATTTACGCCCTTAATTACATGATTAACAGGTGATTAACGCAATAATAAATAGTGATTACAGCGCAAATTAACTAAATTTGGCCCTTGGAGTTCCCAGAAATGTTTGTTCAGCTATACAGTACGCGTATGAGGATTCGCGTGGAATCTGCGAAACATCAAATGACAACGGACTGAAACCGTATGAAATACTGACGACACCGACAAAAATCGATGTTACACGAAAATTTTATGCTTATGGACTTCGGGTCGCGATATCGGGTCTCGTAGGAATTACGGGCCATTTACACACGAGATGGGCTTGTGGGCCCTGAGCCCAAGCCCAAAACCCACAAGCCTAAATCTACATATAATAAATATATCATTTCAAGATCTAATGAGATCTTTACAAAATCTACACAAAATCATGCAAAATCTATACAAGATCGATAAAATCTATAGAAGATTGACGAAATCTGTACTAAATCCCATCAAAATCTCTACAAAATCTCTTGTAGATTTTTGTCTCACAAAGTTGGATACAAGAAATCTTAAGAGATCTGCCAAAAATCTCTATGGATCTTAACACATAGGACATAAGAAAATAACACTAGACAATACCCACATAAGTGAGTATAAAACCTTACCTCCTCTTGATAATATGCACAGATAAATTCACCATCTTCACAATAACATGACCACAACCCTTCTCCTCTCTCTTGATACAACTGTAGTCAACACCCAACCCCCAGCTCCTCACCCTATCGATTCCCCTCTCTCCCTCTGACGAAGACACGGCCGGCTGCCGGTCATATTACCGGCGGCGGTTATTCCAGCCGACGACAGAGAGCCCCCCCCATCCTCTTTCGAACAACAGAAACGACCACCACCACCACAGTCCGGTGGTGGTGCGGCGACGAAGACAGAGAGGATGGAGAGAGAAAGAGAGAGACGAGATGGAGAGAGAGACTAGGGAGTAGAGAGAGTGATGGAGAAGAAGCGGCGCCGCCGCTCAGGGCGGCGGCAGTAGCAGCGACAGTGGTGGTTCGGCTCGACGACAGAAGCTCCGGTTCGAGGTCTGTTCGGTTCAAGATCCAAGGTTATTTCGGTTCAAGGGTTGATTTTGATTTTGGCTTGGGTTTCGGTTCGGGTTACACAGGAAACAGGCGAGTCAACCCGGGACAGTCGAGTCAACTCGGTCAAACCGAGTTAACTCGGTTCGGATCCAGGTCAAACAGTCAATAGCAGGTCAAGTGGTCAACAGTTTGGTTCGAGTAAGATGGTTCGGGTCAGATTATGAAGCGGCTCGGGACGACTCGGTCAGCTCAAGTAAACCCTTTTCGGCGTTCCGACACGAAGACGCGGTAAAGAATTTAGGATGCGCACATTTATTTCATTAATTATTCATTATTTTATTAACGTGAACGAGCTCGAACCATTTCGTTTATAATTTAGTTTATATTTTGAAATGCTTGACGAAATATATCTGATTGCATTGCGTTAGTTATTGGTTGAATTTTGAAAAATATAGCGACACTGAGATGTCGGGATCGTCCAAAAACAGAGGAAACTCTGCCCGTTTTTCGAGAAAACCCGAAAACAAAAAGTGTTTTTATTATAAAACAAACATTCGATTTCTATGGATCTTTTAGAAAAACAAAAAGTGTTTTTATTATAGTTTCTGTCGACGACACTTTTACAAAAACGATGATTCGAATACTATTTCCGACAATAAAGATAGTTGTTCTAAACTTTGAGATTTCGACAACTATTTCATAAGGATAAATATAGTTATTTTCAAACGCAACAACTCAACGATGCTTTTATAAATAAATATAGTTTATACATTAAACATAATGAATTCTTTTATAAAATAACTATAGTATATATTTATTTTAAACACGCAACGACTCGATGAATCCTTTTATAAAATAAATATAACTTTTATATTTATTTCAAACGCCTAAACGGCTTACGACATATAATACGAGTTTATTATATATTATGTTCATGAAACATTCGTTACATACACGTACGACTCCTCAAGACGACTAACGTGGTTCTACCAAAATATTTATATATTTTATATAAATATTTATATATATTTTAAACCTCTCGAGAACTAAGTCTTCCCAAGACTTATTAAATAAAGACATTAAACGGAACTTAACGAGTATAACTTAGTCATTACTATTAAGTTATCAACAAACCGTTGAATCGTTCAGTTAACGATTCGGTAGAGCTCGGTAACACGTAGATTTGTTACCGCATTAATTAGAAACTTATAAGATATTCCGTGTTAGGAATATTGTAGAATGCACGCTAGCGAGCCTCGTCTTGGAAACGACATCACGAAGTCGTAATTAGCTAGCTTTGCACAAGGAATCCAGGTGAGTTCATAACCCCAACCTTTTTACGGTTTTACATTTTTCTAAATGTTTTCGGGGTGGAAAGACATGCACTTTTTGCTAAGCATACAAGAATTACATATTTCTAAACCATTTTACAAGCAAGTTTTAACTGACACAAATGGTTTACAGAAAAGTGAGTTCATGCTCCCCCTTTTCTTTTAACTATTTTCAGTTTTATAACTTCGGGGGTGAAATACATGTTACTAAATGTTTACAAGAGAGTTCGTGTCCCCACTTTTAATCTTTTACATACTTTTTAAACTTGGGGCGAACACATGAAAATTGATAGTTGATATAATAAACGAGAATTGATACTTTATATAATAAACGAGAATTGATACTTGATATGATGAATACATAAAAAAGAAGCACTCTTGGTGATCACTAGTACCAAGTATGATGCTTTTTGAGGAATGATACGAGAAATCGTGTCACGAATAGGGTACCATAAGCACCATTAATCATGTATATACTTAGACCGCAGAACAAAAGGTTAGATCTAACGGGTGTCCGGGCAGCCACACTCTCGGTGAACACTAGTACCGAGTAGTGCTTTTGTGTCTCCGTCGAGAATCGACAACTAGAAAAATGCCTATGGTTTGGTGACTTCCTATGTCGTGTCACATGTTAATGGCCTTGCAACCCATTAACTACACAAGAATACTTTATTTGTACGAAGTTCGTACACAAGAATACTTTATTTGGTTCATAACACAAGAATACTTTATTTGTACGAAGTTCGTACACAAGAATACTTTATTTGGTTCATACCACAAGAATACTTGATTTATACAAGAAAACATGATACATACAAGAATACTTGATTTACACAAGAAGACTTGATTTATACAAGATACATACAGAAATACTTGATTTATACAAGATACATACAGAAATACTTGATTTATACAAGATACATACAGAAAGACTTGATTTATACAAGATACATACCATGTTTTCATACAAAGTTTCCGTATAACATGACAAGAAAATGATTTTAAATTCGTTTTCTCCACAATACTTCAAAAACCGGTCATTCAAAAAGATTTATTTCAAATCTTTTACAAACAAACTATGAACTCGCTCAACTTTATGTTGATTTTTCGCATGTTTCTTTCTCAGGTTACTTCTCAGAAATCATGGCACGGTTGGAATAGGAGAACCATCTGGAGTCGAGTACTTAATGGGCGTTCACATACTAAAAGTCTTAGCTTATTTACTTCCGCTGTGCAATGAAGATACCAGTCCAGTCACGCCAACGCTCTGATATTTCGGGGTGTGACAACATCCTTGTGGACCATAAGGCTAAGCCCTTACGGTCCGTAACCGATGACCAGATGACAAAAAAATTGAGAATCTCTTGCGTTTGACCATGCAACTTTGATATTACGAATTAGGGCCTTTATTATCAGTATGGGACCACTTGACCATGTCTGAACAGTTATCACAACCTTGCCATGCTTTAAAATTGCCTTGGATTCTTTTGAAAGGGGGTCATGAATGAAGGTTTGTCGTACACATTCTCATAGGATTCCATCTTTACAATTTGAATCAATTATTACTAGTATTAACCGGATTTGAATGTATATCAGATGTTTATAACATAGGTTAAGGTTTGGGATTTATACATAGGTCGCTCAGAGGTATTTATTAACATGTCGATGCTTTTAAATCCTACCTTACATCTTGTAACTTGATCCGAAATTTAGGACACATTTATCTTATGTGACACGTGTCTTTATTTTATTGGACATAAATTTTCGAGGTGTTACATCCTCACCCCCTTAAAAGAAATCTCGACCTCGAGATTTGCTGAAATAAATGAGGGTATTTTTCTTTCATTGTGGACTCTACCTCCCATGTGTACTCGGGACCTCTACGGGCATCCCATTTAAGTTTTACAATTGGCACATGCTTCCTTCGAAGCTTCTTAACCTGTCGATCCTCGATCGACACAGGTTTTTCAACAAACTTCAAGCTCTCTTCTATGTGCACATCTGTATGTGGTATGACTAGTGATTCATCAGCTAGACACTTCTTCAGATTGCAGATGTGGAATACATTGTGAATACCACTGCGCTCTTTAGGTAAGTTTAACTTATAAGCGACTGATCCGACACATTCGATGATCTCGAATGGTCCTATGTACCTCGGGCTTAACTTTCCTTTCTTACCAAACCGCATTACCCCTTTCCAGGGTGATACTTTAAGTAGAACTTTATCACCAACCTCAAACTTGAAAGGTTTACGCCTTAAGTCCGCGTAGCTTTTCTGCCTATCCCTGGCAGCTTTGAGACGATCGCGTATTTGCACAATCTTATCTGTTTTCTCCAGGACTATTTCAAGTCCTATCAGTTGGACATCTCCGACTTCCGCCCAACAAACGGGCGTTCTGCACTTTCTACCGTACAAGGCCTCGAAAGGCGCAGCCTTAATGCTTGTATGATAGCTATTGTTATACGAGAACTCGATTAATGGAAGGTGGTTATCCCAACTACCACCTAAGTCAATCACACATGCACGAAGCATGTCTTCCAAAGTTTGGATTGTACGCTCACTCTGGTCGTTCGTCTGAGGATGGTAAGCCGTACTAAAATTTAAACGCGTGCCCAAAGATTGTTGGAAACTTTTCCAAAAATGTGATGTGTATCTAGTATCTCTGTCGGAGATAATAGACACTGGTACGCCATGCAGAGATACAATCTTATCTATGTACAATTGGGCTAACATGTCGGAGCTATAAGTCTCCTTAATGGGTAGGAAATGTGCTGACTTAGTCAGTCTATCTACTATCACCCCTAGAGTATCATTTCCTTTCTTTGTCTTTGGTAACTTAGTAATAAAATCCATAGTTACCATTTCCCATTTTCAAGTGAGAAGTTCAGGCTGTTGTAGCAAACTTGACGGCTTCTGATATTCGGCTTTGACTTGCGCACACGTCAAACATTTAGCTACATAGGCAGCTATAGACTTCTTCAAGCCTATCCACTAGAAATTTGCTTTCAGATCCTGGTACATCTTGTCAGCTCCAGGATGAACGGAGTATTTAGAACTGTGGGCTTCCTGGAGAATAACATCCCGAAGTCCTCCATAAACTGGAACCCATATTCGTCCATTTAACCTCAGAATTCTGTCCTTGGCGTAGGATAACTGTTCTTCAGTTACTCCTAGCTTTTCTTCATGATAGTTAGCTTCTAGCACAGTTTCCTTCTACGCGGGTAACAATCTTTCGTTCAAACCATTCTTTATCTCAATGCTCTTGGCATTGATTCCTATAGGCTTCACTTTTTCCTTTCGACTCAAGGCATCGGCGACTACATTAGCCTTGCCGGGATGGTATCTTATCTCACAATCATAATCATTCAAAGTTTCCATCCAACGTCATTGCCTCATGTTTAAGTCCTTCTGATTAAAAAAAATTTGGAGGCTCTTGTGATCAGAATAGATCACACATTTGGCTTCATACAAATAATGCCTCCACAGTTTTAGTGCAAATACAACGGCACCCAATTCCAAGTCATGGGTGGTGTAGTTCTTCTCGTGCACCTTTAACTGTCGAGAAGCATAGGCAATAACCTTGCCTTTCTGCATAAGCACACACCCCATACCGGTGTGTGATGCATCACAATATACCACAAATTCTTCAATCCCTTCAGGCAATGTCAACACTGGTGCATTGCTTAGCTTCTGCTTAAGGATGCCAAAGGATTTTTGTTGCTTCGGTCCCCAGTCGAACTTAATATTCTTCCTAGTCAAAGAAGTTAGGGGTGCAGCAATCCTTAAAAATTTTTCAATGAAACGCCTGTAATATCCTGCCAATCCCAAGAAGCTGCGAATCTCTGTGGGCGTCTTTGGCTCTTGCCAATTCATGACAGCTTCAACCTTAGCGGGATCTACCTGGATTACGCGTTCACTAACCACATGTCCAAGAAATTGGACTTCACAAAGCCAAAATTCACACTTAGAGAATTTGGCATAGAGATTTTCTCGATGAAGTAGTTTCAGAATGCAATGGAGGTGCTTCTCATGGTCAACTTTATTCTTTGAGTAAATAAGAATATCATCGATGAAGACGATGACAAATTTATCCATGTAGGGCTTGCAGACGCGGTTCATGAGATCCATGAATGCGGCTGGTGCATTAGTGAGTCCAAAAGGCATCACTAAGAACTCATAATGACCGTAACGAGTCCTAAATGCAGTCTTATGTACATCTTCATCTTTGACCTTCAGTTGATGATATCCTGACCTTAAGTCGATCTTGGAAAAATAACTCGCTCCTTGAAGTTGATCGAACAAGTCGTCGATCCTGGGCAATGGATACCTATTCTTGATAGTAACTTTGTTAAGTTCATGATAATCAATGCATAGACGCATCGATCCATCCTTCTTCTTGACAAACAAGATTGGTGCTCCCCACGGAGACGAACTAGGTCTAATAAAACCTTTGGCAAGCAAATCATCTAGTTGTGTCCTCAATTCCTTCATCTCTGTTGGTGCCAACCTATAAGGTACTCTTGCAACAGGTGCTGCTCCAGGAATAATGTCAATCCTGAACTCCACTTGCCTATCTGGGGGTAAACCAGGTAGTTCTTCAGGGAATACTTCTGGATATTCTGATATAATGGGTATGTCTTCGATCTTAGGCTTTGGTTCATCAATAGTTACTTGCGCCATGTAGATAACACAACCCTTTGTCAAACACCTTGATGCCTTGAGTATGGACACTTGCTCAGGCATTCCGTACTTAGTATCTCCTTGAATTGTCAGAGGCTCACCATGAGGAGTTCTGACAACTACTTGCTTCTTTGCACAAACGATCTGGGCTTGGTTGCGAGACAACCAATCCATGCCTATTACTATATTGAAACCAGCTAACTTCAAAGGAAGTAAGGATAACGGAAAAGAGTGGTTCCTAATGGATATGAAACATCCATCTAACACGGTTGAGGCAGTTTCTAAGGTACCATCAGCTAATTCCACCTCATATTTCACACTTAGGGTTTTAACAGGTAAATTCAGCGGCTTACAAAACTTATTATCTACGAATGACTTATCCGCCCCTGAATCAAACAATACCCTCGCATAAACATCGTTTATAAGAAAGGTACTTGTTATCACGTTATCATCCTGCACTGCCTCCTTAGCATCCATTCTGAAGACCCTAGCGTTGGTATTTTTACCTTATTCTGGTTTCTTGGCATATTTTGGGCAGTTCGACTTAATGTGCCCTTTCTCGTTGCAGTTTTAGTAGGTCGCATCCTTCAACTTTTTGCAATCTAAGGTCTTGTATTCCTTGGATTTGCAGATCCCACATCCAAAATTCCTTGATTGTGTCTGCGAGTTCGATTCCAATCTACACTTTCCAAAGTGATGTTTCTGACAAACTTTGCATCTGGGTTTCTCACCCGACTGTTGGTTACCTTTGTTGAACCCCGAACTCTTCTTGTTCTCATGGTTCCCTTTGTGTTTCTTGTCTGAACGACGTGAGTTATCATCCTCATGCTTTCTCTTACCTTCTTCAGAATTCTTTAGCGATCTCAACCTGACCGCATCTAAGGTAAGAGACAAAGATAGATCAGCTGCTGATCTAAAAGTAGCAGGTCTTGAAGCCTTAACACTGGCTTTGATTTCTGG
>JARYGA010022918.1:0-60065 GCA_030545235.1 Helianthus tuberosus
TTTTTTATGTGTTTTCAGTCCATTGCGTTTTAGAAAACAGACATTTTAAGTGTTTTCTGGCCATTGCGTTTTAGAAATAAGACATGTGTTTGTGTTTTTGGTTCATTGCGTTTTAGATAAAACACATTTTTATGTGTTTTCAGTCCATTGCGTTTTACAAACTACACTTTCTTTTGAGTTTTTAGGCTATTGCGTTTTAGAAATAACACATTTCTTTGTGTTTTCTGGCCATTGCGTCTTACAAATAAGTCATTTATTTGTGTTTTTTTTGTGCATTGCGTTTTAGAAAAATGTCATTTTTTAGGTTTTTTTTTTTCATTGCGTTTTACGTAACTGGGGGTTTTTCTATTGCGTTTTACGCAACTGGGTTTTAATTTTTTTTTTTAAATATAGCAATAGTATACTCGTTTTAAAGATAAAAAAAAGCTCGTTTTTTTTTTGTGCAATTTTTATAAAAAAATAATGTCGTATGAAAGAGTTATTAACATTTAAAAAATGGGGGGGGGGGGGAATTGGAGGAGAGAGAAACTATTGGCTTGGATTGACTAGAATACCCCTAAACAAACTCACGCGCCTCTTTTCTTCCCTTCAATTTCCCTGATTTAATCTTAGCCCTTGATTAACTAAACGGATGGTCAAGATCACTTCCTAGCCTTCCTAGCCAAATAAACTTCCTATTGTATCTCCATCCTTGATACCGAACAAACAAAGTTATTATCCGTATCATTATTTATTTTATGCTTTTGATTTCGGTACTAGTTGGGTTTAGTATTTTTGATGAACATGTTCAGTATTCGGTTAGCAGTTTTACTCATTTCGCTTTCGATATTTTCGATGCTCGTCTCACCCCTAATTTGCAGGTAACAACCAAGCAAAAACTCAAACCTTACAAGTTAGTCTCAAATATAAATTTTTCAACTATTAGTTAATAGTCAATCTCGTTGTATCTGATGGCTATATACTAGAGGTAGAGGTTTTGAAACTTGTTCTCAACACAAAACCTATAAATCTTAATAAAACAAATTTAAGATTTTCAAGAGATCTTGGGCCTCATGCCATTTGTGCATTGTATACAGGTTACGCGATTTAAGGGTTTTTTGTTTAGCTCTTAATGGGGCATTTAATGGTTCAGACATTTTACTGATTCAGCACTTAATAGTTCATATTGTTTGTTTTGTGAGCAGATGTCTGAATGGTTCAGACATTTGTCGCTGAATGGTTAAACATTATACTAAGGGGCTGTTTGTTTACCTATTAATGAGGCTCTTAATGGTTCAGACTGTTTGTTTCAAGAGCAGATGTCTGAATGGTTCAGATATTTGCCTCTGAATGGTTAAAATTTTTACATAGTCTGAATGGTTAAGAGCTCTAATATGAATTGGTCAGACATTTGCCTCTGAACGGTTAAGCATTATACAGGCTCTTAATAGTTCAGACCTCTTATTGGTTCAGCACTTAATGATTCAGCCCTCTTACTGGTTCAGTACTTAACCATTCAGATATGAATGTATCAACACAATTGATTTTCATTGCTGTGAAATGAGTTACATGTATACAGAAAGAAAAGACAAAAGAAAAATAGGAAATAGCTATAAATAGGGATCTAAATAGCAAAGATAAAGGGCAAGATATATGCTAATGTACAGCTGCAACTTTGACCAGAAATTGAGGGCTTGATTTGTGGAGATCTTGATTAATTGTTGGTTTAACATGCCCCCGCAAGATGGACGATCGTGAGAGGAGACCGATCTTGGAAGATAGTAGTTGGAACCGTTGTCTTGGTAGTGGCTTTGTAAGTGCATCGGCTAGTTGGTCATCCCCTGAAATGTGAGTCACACGTATAGTGCCAGCATGAACCTTTTTACGTACAAAGTTGAAATCTAAGGCTAAGTGCTTCATTCTTGAGTGAAAAACAGGGTTAGCCAAGTAATGAGTAACACTTAGATTATCACAATAGATTGTTGGTGTGACCGATGATTTGTAGCCAAGTTCAACCATTAATGATATGAGCCATTGCACTTCGGTTGTAGTGGAAGCAACGGCTCGAAATTCAGCTTCGGTGGATGAACGAGCAAGTGTCGGTTGACGTTTGGAGCTCCAAGAAATCGGATTTTGGCCGAGATAAACGATGTAACCTATTGTACTCCGGTATGATGGGCGATCGCCGGCCCAGTCCGCATCGGTGAAGGCATGGAGCTGCAAAGGGGAGTTGCGCCTAAAAAATATTCCATGATGTAGAGTGCCATGTAAGTATCGGAACAATCTTTTTAAGGCGTCCCAATGTGTGCTTGTTGGTTTATGCATAAACTGAGAGAGTTTATTAACTGTAAAAGCAATATCAGGCCGAGTTAAAGATAAATATTGTAATGCTCCTATGAATGCACGATACTCGGTTGGTGATGGTAGTGGATCACCGTCCAAGATGGTAATGGTTGAGGAAGTCGACATGGGTGTGGTGGATGGCTTGCAATTACTCATGTTGGCTCTAGTTAAGATATCAAGAATATATTTAGATTGAGACAAGAAGAGACCTTTGGTGTGGGGAATGACCTCAATGCCAAGGAAGTAGGAGAGGGTGCCAAGGTCTTTTAGGGAGAATCGAGTTGCAAGAGATTGAATGAAGGGATGTATAAGAGAAAATTTTGACCCAGTGATGATAATATCATCAACATAGACTAGGATAAAGATAGGAGAAGATGTAGTTTTGTTGATGAATAGGGAGGGATCGGAAATTGAGGGCTTGAAATGAACCGAGAGGAGATAAGTTTTGAGTTCATCATACCAAGCGCGTGAAGCTTGACGAAGACCATAGATGGCTTTGTGGAGTTTACAAACATGGTTAGGATAAGAAGGGTCTACAAATCCGGGTGGTTGAGACATGTAGACCGATTCGGATAAGGTGCCTTGTAGGAAGGCATTGTTGATGTCAAGTTGGCGAAGTGGCCAATTATAAGAGGTGGCGATGGCAAGGATTAGGCGTAGGGTAGCGGGTTTGACTACGGGGCTAAAAGTCTCGACGTAGTCTAAGCCGGGTCGTTGATGGAAGCCTTTAGCAACAAGTCGTGCTTTAAGGCGATCAACCGAGCCATCGGATTTGAATTTGGTGCGATAGACCCATTTGCATCCGACAAGATTTGGAGCGTTAGTGGCAGGCACAAGGGTCCAAGTGTTGTTGTGTTTAAGAGCATCAAATTCGGATTGCATGGCGCCACGCCATAGTGGCTGTTTGAGAGCTTGAGTGATAGTAGTGGGTTCGGGAAGAGAGTGAGGTGTGGAATGGAAGAGAACGAAATCGGAGTTATGATATTTCGGGTTAAGTTTACGGTTGGGTCGAGTTTGATAGGGGGGTTAGACACGGGTTGTTGAGGTGTGTTTGGGTCAGTGGGTGGTGAAGTTGTGGAAGTTGTGGAAGGGCAGGAGGGTGATGAAGTGGGAGTTGACTGAAGGGGGTCCGTAGGTGTATCTGGTGGTGATGTTGTTGGTGTAGGAGATATGTTTTGGGTAGATGTGGGAGTGGATAGAATCGGCTGTGAAGGTGTAGTTCGTGGAAGGATATAGGATGGTCACGGGCATGGACGGATTCAATGACCAGTTTGTATGTTTTTGAATCTAAACCGTTGAGGATAATGTTGGTGACATCTTCAGGATCCATCGGCTTTCCAAGGATGGCTAGTTCATCGACTAGGATTTTAACCGATTGCATAAAGGTGGTAATCGATTGGTCAGAAGATTTTTTTGATTGTTTGAGGCGATGATTGAGTTGTTTTATGTGGCCTCGAGAAGGAGAGGCATATGTAGAAACTAAGATTTTGCAAGCTTCAAGTGAGGTTTTGGCATTAGTGATAAGAGGCACGATTTCGGGTGAAAGGCTACCAACAATAGCACCAAAAAGAAGGCGATCTTGGCGGTACCATGTGGAGTAATCGGGATGTGGAGTGAAGGTGCCGTCGGTGTTTTTGGTTGGGGAAGGAGCAAGATGTGAGCCGTCAATAAATTTGTAGAGGTCCAAACCTTGGAGAATGACTTCAAGCTGGGTTTTCCAACTTAGGTAATTGGTAGAGGTCAGTTTTAGTGTTTTAGTGATGAGGGAAAATTGACCATGGTGATTGCTGGTGCAGTAGACACGGGGGTGGTGGTGATAGTATTGTCGGCAGCAGTAGACATGATGGGGAGGTGGCTGTTGGCGATGAAGTAGGTTAGGTTTAGCAAAACCTGGCTGATACCATATGAATGTATCAACTCAATTGATTTTCATTGCTGTGAAATGAGTTACATATATACCATTAAGAAAAGACAAAAGGAAAATAGGAAATAGCTATAAACAGGGATCTAAATAGCAAAGATAAAGGGCAAGATATATGCTAATGTACAGCTGCAACTTTGACCATAGATTGAGGGCTTGATTTGTGGAGATCTTGATTAATTGTTGGTTTAACATCAGATGTTGCCAAACAGCCCTAACTCTAAATGGTTAAGACCACTAATCTGAATTGGCCAGACATTTGTCTCTGAACGGTTAAGCATTATACTGGCTTTTAATGGTTCGGACCTGTTAATGGTTCTGATTCAGCACTTAACCATTTAGAAGATGACAAACAGCCCCTTACTTGTCTCCAACATGATACCTATTATTCTTTATTTATAAAAAAAAAAAAGAAAAAAAAGATCAGATTTTCAACGGGTCTATACTATGCTTTTTGTATTTTCACTACTTTGTTTTTCAAGTAACTTTTTAATATTAAAGGGAGTTAATCACACAAATGGGTCCTGTGGTTTATATTTAATTTCGCCTTTAGGTACTAACTTTTTTTTAACAGGTTTAGGTTCTATGGTTTCAATTTTGTAACACCTTTAGGTACTAACACCAAAATTAGTTAAATAATGACTAAAATACCCTTGCATTTTTTTAAGTTTATCAATGTAACACATTTGGGTACTAACACCTAATTTTATTTAAGTTTAAATCAATTTTACAAAATCTATTTTTTTTTTCATCTTTTTATTATATCTCTTAATTAACATAAAGTCTATTTTTTTTTTCATATATTTATTAAATTTCTTATTTAACATAAAATCTACTTGTTACACCAGTATTTTTTTAAATAGATTTTTTAAATAAAATCTACTAGCTATATAGTTTTATGTAAATTAAATTTCTTACTAGTTTTAAATAATGTAAACCTTACTCGTTTTTAATTTTGGATATATATGATTGATAATAATAATAATAATAATAATAATAATAAATATCTTTCATTTAAAAAAATTAAGCCATTTTTAACTCGTTTTTTTGTTCATTTACATTTTACTATTTTAGAAAGATATTTAATTTACATAAAATCTACTAGTTGCACCAGTAAAATCTACTAGCTATATAGTTTTATGTAAATTAAATATCTTTTTTTACAAAAAAACGAGTTAAAAAAAGGCTTAAATTTTTTTAGTTTTATCTAAAATATCTAGCTATATAGTTTTATCTAAAATACCAAGCTATATAGTTTTATGTAAATTAAATATCTTTCTTTTTTTTTTTTTCTTCAAATACTTCCATTTTTTTTTCTTCAAATATCTTTCTAAAATAGTAAAATGTAAATGAACAAAAAAACGAGTTAAAAAAATGCTTAATTTTTTTATGTGAAAGATATTTATTATTATCAATCATTTCAATCCAAAATTGAAAACGAGTAAGGTTTACATTATTTAAAACGAGTAAGAAATTTAATTTACATAAAACTATATAGCTAGTAGATTTTATTTAAAAAATCTATTTAAAAAAATACTGGTGTAACAAGTAGATTTTATGTTAAATAAGAATTTAATAAAAATATGAAAATAAAAATAAATAAATAGAGTTTATGTTAATTAAGAGATATAATAAAAAAATGAAAATAAAAAAAATAAATAGATTTTGTAAAATTGATTTAAACTTAAATAAAATTAGGTGTTAGTACCCAAATGTGTTACATTGATAAACTTAAAAAAATGCAAGGGTGTTTTAGTCATTAATTAACTAATTTTGGTTTTAGTACCCAAAAGTGTTACAAAATTGAAACCATAGAACCTAAACCTGTTAAAAAAAAGTTAGTAACTAAAGGCGAAATTAGATATAAACCATATGACCTGTAACAACTGTGCTTGTAATCACTATGAACAGTTCTATTATCAATAAAACAATGTTATTTGATCACAATGTTTGTTTTGTTATGTTTTACATTTTTCATGTTTTGAGTTTTATGTAATTTCAAACTCTACATCGCTTTCTGGAGAGTTATACGCGAACTAGTGCGTAAACGTACTCAGTTTAATGCGAGAAATACTCCGGAACATCAACATATACTCAACATACCTTAAATAACCTTTACATAACTTAGAAATAAGTTTTGAAGGCTTTGGTATGGCAAAAACAAGTTAATTCGCTTACAGGGACTAAATATGACAAACTGCGAAAGTATGTCAATTTGAACTGTAACGAACATTCCGGAACATGACCATAAGTTAAACACACCTTAAATATCCTTTACATAGCTTAGAAATAGGCTTTGAGGGGTTCGGTGTGCTAAAATAAACTTTTGGGTCATTCAGGGACTAAAAGTGTCAAAAAGTGCACAAGTTTGCATTTTCGCGCATAACTTACGTTCTGAATACATCCGGACATCCAAAAATTTATGTGAGCATGACTATATTATATTTTAGTGTTCGCCTTAAGAAAAATCCATTCGTCGTGTCATTTGGATCGTTTTTCGCGCTTATGCGCATTTCGTCGTAATTAAGCGAACATCGCGTTCGTACGACCAAACGAACCATCACCCGGCATAATTTTTAGCATGTTTCATGTCCACAATGTTTAGGCAACATTTTAGGGCCTTAAAGTTGGCTTTACGGGCCTTAGAAGTGTCGGAAAAGGCCTTAAACACGTGCAGGGACTGAAACTGTCATTTTTCAAACATATTTGCGGATCAGAAGGGTCAGGCGGCCTGCATTGTGTTTGCCTGATCCTGAAGCGGGCCGCTTCCCACTATCAGACCAGATTAAATGTTTTTAATCACAAGTTGCAGCCATTTGATCCTCCACCACATGTTCTAAACTTGCTTAGTCACTAGATAAGGATCATATTTAGCTTCCACAACATTGTGACAAGTGTACGGGTTGGATCATGGCACGTTTTCCATGAAACGATCCTAGCGGTTACCCGAAAACTATAAATACCCCAACACCCCTTTGTTCAAAATCACTAGAAACTTGAATTGAGAAACTCTAAGTTGAAACATTTGTTTCATACCTGAGATTTTCGAATCGAGTTTAGCATTCGGGGACCCTTCGTAAGTATTCTTTCGTTCTTTTCCTTATTTTACTGCTTTTCGAGTCAGAAAGTCAAACTTTGTTTGACTTTCAGCGTTGACCAGTAATGGTCAATGCGAAGTTCGTTTGAACTTCGCAACGTGAGTGCAATCACGTTGGTCATAGTCCCTTGGGACTATGCCCACTGATTACCACGTTGTCTAGGGTCGTAGGGTAGGCGATCTAATAAATCGCCTATACCTTCGAACCCGACCCAGTTTGGTCGATCATTAGGATCCGACCAAACACATTAGGTGACCATAGTAGGTAGGGAATAACCTTCCGAGGTTATACCCTATGGTCACATCGTTTAAGTAGTTGTATGATAGGTAGTTTATATGCCTTAGGTAAATTACCAGAATACCCTTTTCATGTATAATTGGTAATTAAGCATATGTAACCTAAACCTTTGTCACATAACTGATTATGTAACATGTTTAGGCATATAACACTTGTCATAGGGCTGGTTAGGCGTTCCGAACGCGTTTTACGCGCACGACGCGTTAAAGTAGCATAAGCTACCTAAACGGATCGTAATGGGTCGATAAGACTTAGGTCAAGTTTCATTTAGTATGTAGGCTTTGTTAAACCATATCACATGAGTTCCTACACTCATTTGGTTTACAAACCCTAATGCTACCCAGTCTTCCGATTTAGGTCCGGTTTATTAACATAGTTACCTATATTAGGTGCCGTTTGATTCCGTGATCTATAGCATTACTCGGTGGTCATCTTTAGACAACTGAGCAATCTCAAGTGAGTACATAGACCCCTCTTTTACTGTTTTCCAAACTGTTTTGGGGTGGAACACATGTGCCTACTTGTTACTTTAATGCTTTCCGTTTTCACATCATATACATGCTATGTTCGTTAGTACATTATAGTACATGATTTCAATACATTTTATGCTAGGTGTGCCCATTGTGTGCATTACTTAGTACATCGTTTTACATGACATTTCATGCTAGGTGTGCCCATTGTGTGCATTACTTAGTACATTGTTTTACATTACATTTTATGCTAGGTGTGCCCATTGTGTGCATTACTTAGTACATCGTTTTTACATGACATTTCATGCTAGGTGTGCCCATTGTGTGCATTACTTAGTACATTGTTTTACATTACATTTCATGCTAGGTGTGCCCATTGTGTGCATTACTTAGTACATTGTTTTACATTACATTTCATGCTAGGTGTGCCCATTGTGTGCATTACTTAGTACATCGTTTTACATTACATTTTCACGCTATGTATGTTCATTTGATTACATACTTAGTGCATCACATGCTTCCATTTTTGGTATAACATTTGGTTTGTTTAACATGGGACAATACATTCATTAACATTGATCATGCCATTCGTTAGTAGGTAGTGGTACCATAGGAATTGACAACTCCCATTCCGGACATCCCAGGGAAAGGGGACAGAAAGGAATGACCGAATTCGATATACATAATTTAGATAAATCTTTAATTTGTTTAAGGGTTTATCGCCTCAGTCTCAAGGCTTGGATGTATGCATTTTAACAATACCGCATAAATGTTTGTATCAGTATAGCATGCATTTGTTACACACAATATGACTTTGATTTAAACTGTGTTTTACTTCAATACCTTGTTGTTGTGCATTTTACATATGGTTTAGTTGATACATTTCACTTACCATACATGACATTTTGATTTCACATTACATGATCTACATTGAACATAAACATTTTGACATTGATATACACATTTGGTGGTTTACATTGGACATAGACATTTTGACATGGTTTACACAATAACACTTGACAATTGGTTTGTACATGAACATTTTACATCTTGATGGTTTGGTTTGATTAAGTGATTAAGTAACGATGCGTGTGTAATATGATACAAACATGGTGGATACGCCGCTGGTACTTCCTATATATAAGTGTTTGTATAATATTACATAGCGTAACGTTATTTGAATCATTTCAGTTTGATACATATAACATTTTATACAAATAACATACTTTTCATAAGACATTGTTTTACAACCAACTTATCCTATACAAACTCATTTTACATGGTTATTCATTTAACCTTACATTTACTTATACATATCAACTGATCTTATCGTTTTTCAAATGATTTACAAGACAAAGCAAATTACAAGGTTCATGACTAAACATTTTCTCAAATACAAGTCATGAATCTTATTTTCACAAACCTATGTATCTCACAGGCATTTTTATGCTGACGTACCTATTTTCACATGTGTTTTCAGGTGCTTTTCCATAGGATGTTGATCATGATACTAGGGCGGACCTGTGCCTTAGAGACTTTAAAAGAAGATAGACTATGTTTAATTATGTTCTGAACTCTTTAAATTTCCTGTTTGAAACAATGTAACACCCTTGTTTAATAAATAAAATACAACTTTGTATGCCATGGTTATGAAACAATTAATTCTGTCGCGATTCACTCCCCGGCGTTTCCGCCGCGGTCCGTTGTTATACGCTGACTGAGTCGGGGTGTGACAGAAGAGTTGGTATCAGAGCCAATGGTTATAGGGAATTAGGTTATTAGTAATGCTTTGACCTAGACTATAACTTTTCTAGGACCCTAACACAAGTTATCTTGTGTTTAGATCTTAAAACATACACATCACCTATCCTTAGGTGATTATCAGAACAAAAGCCAAAAAATTTTCCGAAACGATTTTTGAAAAACAATCATCTGTTTTTGAATAATTTATTACAAGGTTTTGAACCCTCAATTGTAAGGTTTTGAACCCTCTGTTATATGGTTTTGAACCCTTTTCAGTTTGGTTTTTGGCCTTGTGCCTTCAAATTTTCAAAATCCCGTCAAACGTTTTGGGTTTTAAATAATGTGAACATGTGCAAACTGGAAGGGTGAATGCCTGTATTCTGGGATTTCTGTCTAGGCAAGCACTTCGTATACATCTCATCAGACGCGAGACCAGTTGTGCTTACCTGGGAATTCCTGGGATGAGTGTTCACTTATAGGCGAGCATGTCTTCATTATACATTATTTTTAATCCATTTACTTTGATTAGTCACTGTGTGTCGTTGGTTTGCTTTGTGATACGGACGAATGACCACCATCTTTGCTTTTGTTGATTTTGTTTCATCTCATTCTTTTCATCCAATCATCTCACTCGTTTTTTTCATGTTTTCCTCTTTTAGAATGCCTCCTCGACGCGACAATCTGATAGCAAATGCCGAGCTGGCGGAAATTATTGCGCAGCAGATGGCTGCTCAATTTCCAAATCTCTTTGCTCAATGGAACCAAGCCAACAACAACAACAATGTTCCATGCAAATACAAGGATTTTAATCAGGCTAAACCACTCAAGTTTAGTGGTTCTGAAGGAGCGACTGGGCTTCTTCAGTGGTTCGAGAGCAGTGAGAATACTTTCCGCCACGTGCAATGTCCGGATAATCGCAAGGTCGAGTTTGCTTCGAGCGTATTTCAGAAGAGGGCGTTGACATGGTGGAATGGGATTATGAGAGACAGGGGTGCAGAAGTTGCTCTTGCACAGACATGGGCTGAACTTAGAGCCCTTATGATGAGGGAATTCTGTCCTCGTCATGAGCAGCGAGCTTTGGAGAAGGAATTTGATGATCTGAAGCAAGATAGTGGTGAGCACAGGGCTTATACTGATCGGTTTGAAGAGTTGAGTCTGCTTTGCCCGACTATGGTTACCCCACTCGACAAGGCTATCGAGAGATACATCGACGGCCTACCTGACTCGGTACAAGACATTCTTACTGGTAGTAACCCTGCCACACTCCGTCAGGCAATCGAGTTATCAGCGACGCTGACTGAGTCGCAGATCAGGAAGAACAAGTTACATAGGAAGGGTGATAAGGGCAAGAAACAGTCGGCTGACAAGGGGGATAGCAAGAAAGGTCAAAACTTGAATGGGAAGAACTCTGGTTCTTCGAAGAGGTCAAGGAAGCGTAAGGCTTCCCAAAATTTTGCTATCACTGCCCAAGCTAACCAGGTAGCTCCCAACCAACCAGCACAGCTTCCAGCAAAGAAACCCTATACAGGGAATGCACCTTTGTGCAATAGATGCAACAGTCACCATCAGCCGCAACATCAGTGCCGTTTCTGTACTAGCTGTGGGAAGTCAGGTCATCTTGCCGAGGTTTGTCGGTTTGCTCAGAATCGCGCAGTTCAAAACCCGGCTCAACAAGTTGCACAGCCTCCTGCTCAGCAACAGGGTCAAGCTGCACGACCACAATACCCACCAGGTGCTTGTTACAATTGTGGGGATCTGACCCACTATAGAAATCGGTGCCCAAGACTGGCAAACCAGAATCAGGCTCCGGCTCGAGGCCGAGTCTTTAACATGAATGCCCAAGAGGCACAGGCTGACGATAATGTGGTGAACGGTACGTTCTTTATTAATAATCAGCCTGCATCTGTTCTTTTCGATTCTGGTGCCGATAAGAGTTTCGTGTCATTATCTTTTGAGCAAATGCTTCGCGTGTCTAGAACGAAACTAGGCAAATCTTTGACAGTAGAGGTTGCTAGTGGTGAACCCATTATTCTTGATTCTGTTCTTTGCAACTGCCAGTTGAATCTTAACGACCATCTTTTTCCTATTGACCTCGCGCCTATGCAACTTGGAAGCTTCGACGTTATTGTGGGAATGGATTGGTTATCCAAGCATCACGCAGAGATAGTTTGTTCTAAGAAGATTGTTCGTATGCCGCTTTCGACAGGCGAGATCCTGCAGGTTCAAGGTGAGAAGCCTACCGTTGGTCTCAAACTCATGTCTTGTTTTAAAGCTCGGAAGTATCTGCAGAAGAACTATGTGGCTTTCTTAGCACATGTTACAGAAGATAAAGGCAAGGGTAAGTCTATTTCAGATATTCCTGTCGTTCGGAATTATTCTGAAGTGTTCCCTGAAGATTTACCTGGTCTACCTCCAGCACGCCAAGTCGAGTTCCGCATTGATCTCGTACCTGGTGCAAATCCCATTGCCAGAGCTCCATATCGTCTTGCACCATCTGAGATGCAAGAGTTGTCTAAACAGCTTCAGGAGCTCTCTGACAAAGGTTTTATACGTCCTAGTTTTTCACCTTGGGGTGCTCCCGTTCTTTTTGTCAAGAAGAAGGATGGATCCTTTAGGATGTGTATCGATTATCGTGAGCTTAACAAGCTTACCATCAAGAATCGATATCCCCTACCTCGCATCGATGATCTCTTTGATCAGTTACAAGGCGCTTCTTATTTTTCGAAGATTGATCTACGTTCAGGGTATCATCAACTTCGGGTGCAAGAAGAAGACATTTCGAAGACAGCGTTCCGTACTCGTTATGGGCATTATGAATTCACAGTCATGCCATTCGGTTTGACTAATGCTCCTGCTGTTTTCATGGACTTAATGAATAGGGTCTGCAAACCTTATTTGGATCAGTTCGTCATTGTTTTTATTGATGACATCTTGATATACTCTAAGACGCAAGCTGAGCACGAGCAACATCTTCGTCTTACCCTTGAACTCCTAAAGAAAGAGCAACTTTTCGCCAAATTCTCCAAGTGCGAATTTTGGCTTAAAGAAGTTCAATTTTTGGGGCATGTTATCAACGAACAGGGTATTCATGTAGATCCCTCCAAGATCAGTGCGATTAAGGATTGGGATACACCTTCTACTCCTACTGAAGTTCGTTCTTTTCTTGGTCTAGCGGGTTATTACCGCCGCTTCATAGAAAACTTCTCAAAGATTGCAGTTCCTCTAACTGCTCTAACTCAGAAGAAAATGCCCTTTTATTGGGGAATCAAACAAGAGGAAGCTTTTCAACATTTGAAGCAGAAGCTTTGCGATGCGCCTGTTCTATCATTGCCTGAGGGTGATGATGATTTTGTCGTGTTTTGTGATGCATCGAAATTGGGTCTTGGCTGTGTTCTAATGCAAAGGAACAAAGTCATAGCTTATGCATCGAGGCAGTTGAAGATTCATGAGAAGAACTACACCACTCATGATCTTGAGTTGGGTGCAGTTGTCTTTGCTCTCAAGATCTGGAGACATTATTTGTACGGTACAAAATGTGTGGTTTTCACTGATCACAAAAGTCTTCAGCATATCTTCAACCAGAAGGAACTCAACATGAGACAGCGACGTTGGGTTGAGCTATTAAACGACTATGACTGCGAAATTCGCTACCATCCTGGTAAGGCGAATGTCGTAGCTGATGCATTGAGTCGTAAGGAACGTACTAAGCTTCTTTGTGTACGTGTTCAATCTGTTATTCAAGCTCGATCTGATATTCAAGCACGCATTTCTCAAGCTCAACAATCTTGTGTTTCACAAGGATTAATGGATAAGGAATTTCCCTATCACATAACACCTGCTCTGGAACTGAAGGACAATGGATCATATTACTTCATGGACCGTTTGTGGGTCCCAAGCCAGGATGATCTTCGTACCTTGCTTATGGATGAAGCCCATAAGTCTCGCTATTCTATTCATCCGGGCTCAGATAAAATGTATAAGGATCTTCGTATTCACTATTGGTGGCCTGGTATGAAGAAAGACATTGCCTTATATGTATCCAAATGCCTTACTTGTCTTAAGGTTAAGGCTGAACATCAGCGTCCATCTGGTTTATTGGAGCAACCAGAGATCCCAGTTTGGAAATGGGAAAACATTACTATGGATCTTGTTACCAAACTCCCGCGCACAAAGAAAGGTCATGATGCCATCTGGGTAGTCGTTGATCGTCTTACAAAGTCAGCACATTTCTTGCCAATCCGTGAGGATTTTCCTGCTGACAGACTTGCTCAAATCTATGTGGATGAAATTGTGGCTCGACATGGTGTTCCTTTGAACATCATTTCTGACAGAGATGCTCGTTTCACTTCTCATTTTTGGAGAACCATGCAATCTGCCATGGGGACCCAACTTAATCTGAGCACAGCTTATCATCCGCAAACGGATGGTCAATCTGAGAGAACAATCCAGACTCTGGAGGATATGCTAAGAGCTTGTGTGATCGATTTTGGTGGTAGCTGGGATTCACATCTTAAATTGATTGAATTCTCCTACAACAACAGTTATCACACTAGCATCAAAATGGCTCCTTTCGAGGCTCTCTATGGTCGAAAATGTCGTTCACCAGTCTGCTGGAATGAGATTGGCGAGGCTCAAATTACTGGACCTGCCCTCATTTTAGAGACAACTGACAAGGTCAAGAAAGTTCGTGATAACCTTCAGGCAGCTAGAAGCCGTCAGAAGATTTACGCGGACCCAAAACGCAAACCCTTGGAATTTCAAGTCAGTGATCGTGTATTACTTAAGGTCTCACCTTGGAAAGGTGTGATCAGATTTGGAAAGAAAGGAAAACTTGCACCTAGATACGTTGGACCATTCAAGATCGTCGAAAGAATCGGAAAGGTAGCCTACAGACTTGAGTTACCTCCTGAACTTGGAAATGTTCATCCAACTTTTCACGTGTCCAATCTCAAGAAGTGTTCAGCTGATGAAAACTTCTCCATACCGCTTGACGAAATTCGTGTTGGCAAAACACTGAAATTTGTTGAGAAACCAGTGGAAATCATGGAACGTGAAGTCAAGTGGCTTAAACGCAAGCGCATTCCTTTGGTCAAAGTTCGCTGGGAAGCTAAACGTGGACCTGAGTTTACTTGGGAACGCGAAGATCAAATGAAGGCGAAATATCCACATCTTTTTCCTCGAGTTTCCTCTAAATAAATTTCGGGACGAAATTTCCACAAGTAGGGGAGACTGTAACAACTGTGCTTGTAATCACTATGAACAGTTCTATTATCAATAAAACAATGTTATTTGATCACAATGTTTGTTTTGTTATGTTTTACATTTTTCATGTTTTGAGTTTTATGTAATTTCAAACTCTACATCGCTTTCTGGAGAGTTATACGCGAACTAGTGCGTAAACGTACTCAGTTTAATGCGAGAAATACTCCGGAACATCAACATATACTCAACATACCTTAAATAACCTTTACATAACTTAGAAATAAGTTTTGAAGGCTTTGGTATGGCAAAAACAAGTTAATTCGCTTACAGGGACTAAATATGACAAACTGCGAAAGTATGTCAATTTGAACTGTAACGAACATTCCGGAACATGACCATAAGTTAAACACACCTTAAATATCCTTTACATAGCTTAGAAATAGGCTTTGAGGGGTTCGGTGTGCTAAAATAAACTTTTGGGTCATTCAGGGACTAAAAGTGTCAAAAAGTGCACAAGTTTGCATTTTCGCGCATAACTTACGTTCTGAATACATCCGGACATCCAAAAATTTATGTGAGCATGACTATATTATATTTTAGTGTTCGCCTTAAGAAAAATCCATTCGTCGTGTCATTTGGATCGTTTTTCGCGCTTATGCGCATTTCGTCGTAATTAAGCGAACATCGCGTTCGTACGACCAAACGAACCATCACCCGGCATAATTTTTAGCATGTTTCATGTCCACAATGTTTAGGCAACATTTTAGGGCCTTAAAGTTGGCTTTACGGGCCTTAGAAGTGTCGGAAAAGGCCTTAAACACGTGCAGGGACTGAAACTGTCATTTTTCAAACATATTTGCGGATCAGAAGGGTCAGGCGGCCTGCATTGTGTTTGCCTGATCCTGAAGCGGGCCGCTTCCCACTATCAGACCAGATTAAATGTTTTTAATCACAAGTTGCAGCCATTTGATCCTCCACCACATGTTCTAAACTTGCTTAGTCACTAGATAAGGATCATATTTAGCTTCCACAACATTGTGACAAGTGTACGGGTTGGATCATGGCACGTTTTCCATGAAACGATCCTAGCGGTTACCCGAAAACTATAAATACCCCAACACCCCTTTGTTCAAAATCACTAGAAACTTGAATTGAGAAACTCTAAGTTGAAACATTTGTTTCATACCTGAGATTTTCGAATCGAGTTTAGCATTCGGGGACCCTTCGTAAGTATTCTTTCGTTCTTTTCCTTATTTTACTGCTTTTCGAGTCAGAAAGTCAAACTTTGTTTGACTTTCAGCGTTGACCAGTAATGGTCAATGCGAAGTTCGTTTGAACTTCGCAACGTGAGTGTAATCACGTTGGTCATAGTCCCTTGGGACTATGCCCACTGATTACCACGTTGTCTAGGGTCGTAGGGTAGGCGATCTAATAAATCGCCTATACCTTCGAACCCGACCCAGTTTGGTCGATCATTAGGATCCGACCAAACACATTAGGTGACCATAGTAGGTAGGGAATAACCTTCCGAGGTTATACCCTATGGTCACATCGTTTAAGTAGTTGTATGATAGGTAGTTTATATGCCTTAGGTAAATTACCAGAATACCCTTTTCATGTATAATTGGTAATTAAGCATATGTAACCTAAACCTTTGTCACATAACTGATTATGTAACATGTTTAGGCATATAACACTTGTCATAGGGCTGGTTAGGCGTTCTGAACGCGTTTTACGCGCACGACGCGTTAAAGTAGCATAAGCTACCTAAACGGATCGTAATGGGTCGATAAGACTTAGGTCAAGTTTCATTTAGTATGTAGGCTTTGTTAAACCATATCACATGAGTTCCTACACTCATTTGGTTTACAAACCCTAATGCTACCCAGTCTTCCGATTTAGGTCCGGTTTATTAACATAGTTACCTATATTAGGTGCCGTTTGATTCCGTGATCTATAGCATTACTCGGTGGTCATCTTTAGACAACTGAGCAATCTCAAGTGAGTACATAGACCCCTCTTTTACTGTTTTCCAAACTGTTTTGGGGTGGAACACATGTGCCTACTTGTTACTTTAATGCTTTCCGTTTTCACATCATATACATGCTATGTTCGTTAGTACATTATAGTACATGATTTCAATACATTTTATGCTAGGTGTGCCCATTGTGTGCATTACTTAGTACATCGTTTTACATGACATTTCATGCTAGGTGTGCCCATTGTGTGCATTACTTAGTACATTGTTTTACATTACATTTTATGCTAGGTGTGCCCATTGTGTGCATTACTTAGTACATCGTTTTTACATGACATTTCATGCTAGGTGTGCCCATTGTGTGCATTACTTAGTACATTGTTTTACATTACATTTCATGCTAGGTGTGCCCATTGTGTGCATTACTTAGTACATTGTTTTACATTACATTTCATGCTAGGTGTGCCCATTGTGTGCATTACTTGGTACATTGTTTTACATTACATTTCATGCTAGGTGTGCCCATTGTGTGCATTACTTAGTACATCGTTTTACATTACATTTTCACGCTATGTATGTTCATTTGATTACATACTTAGTGCATCACATGCTTCCATTTTTGGTATAACATTTGGTTTGTTTAACATGGGACAATACATTCATTAACATTGATCATGCCATTCGTTAGTAGGTAGTGGTACCATAGGAATTGACAACTCCCATTCCGGACATCCCAGGGAAAGGGGACAGAAAGGAATGACCGAATTTGATATACATAATTTAGATAAATCTTTAATTTGTTTAAGGGTTTATCGCCTCAGTCTCAAGGCTTGGATGTATGCATTTTAACAATACCGCATAAATGTTTGTATCAGTATAGCATGCATTTGTTACACACAATATGACTTTGATTTAAACTGTGTTTTACTTCAATACCTTGTTGTTGTGCATTTTACATATGGTTTAGTTGATACATTTCACTTACCATACATGACATTTTGATTTCACATTACATGATCTACATTGAACATAAACATTTTGACATTGATATACACATTTGGTGGTTTACATTGGACATAGACATTTTGACATGGTTTACACAATAACACTTGACAATTGGTTTGTACATGAACATTTTACATCTTGATGGTTTGGTTTGATTAAGTGATTAAGTAACGATGCGTGTGTAATATGATACAAACATGGTGGATACGCCGCTGGTACTTCCTATGTATAAGTGTTTGTATAATATTACATAGCGTAACGTTATTTGAATCATTTCAGTTTGATACATATAACATTTTATACAAATAACATACTTTTCATAAGACATTGTTTTACAACCAACTTATCCTATACAAACTCATTTTACATGGTTATTCATTTAACCTTACATTTACTTATACATATCAACTGATCTTATCGTTTTTCAAATGATTTACAAGACAAAGCAAATTACAAGGTTCATGACTAAACATTTTCTCAAATACAAGTCATGAATCTTATTTTCACAAACCTATGTATCTCACAGGCATTTTTATGCTGACGTACCTATTTTCACATGTGTTTTCAGGTGCTTTTCCATAGGATGTTGATCATGATACTAGGGCGGACCTGTGCCTTAGAGACTTTAAAAGAAGATAGACTATGTTTAATTATGTTCTGAACTCTTTAAATTTCCTGTTTGAAACAATGTAACACCCTTGTTTAATAAATAAAATACAACTTTGTATGCCATGGTTATGAAACAATTAATTCTGTCGCGATTCACTCCCCGGCGTTTCCGCCGCGGTCCGTTGTTATACGCTGACTGAGTCGGGGTGTGACAGAAGAGTTGGTATCAGAGCCAATGGTTATAGGGAATTAGGTTATTAGTAATGCTTTGACCTAGACTATAACTTTTCTAGGACCCTAACACAAGTTATCTTGTGTTTAGATCTTAAAACATACACATCACCTATCCTTAGGTGATTATCAGAACAAAAGCCAAAAATTTTTCCGAAACGATTTTTGAAAAACAATCATCTGTTTTTGAATAATTTATTACAAGGTTTTGAACCCTCAATTGTAAGGTTTTGAACCCTCTGTTATATGGTTTTGAACCCTTTTCAGTTTGGTTTTTGGCCTTGTGCCTTCAAATTTTCAAAATCCCGTCAAACGTTTTGGGTTTTAAATAATGTGAACATGTGCAAACTGGAAGGGTGAATGCCTGTATTCTGGGATTTCTGTCTAGCCAAGCACTTCGTATACATCTCATCAGACGCGAGACCAGTTGTGCTTACCTGGGAATTCCTGGGATGAGTGTTCACTTATAGGCGAGCATGTCTTCATTATACATTATTTTTAATCCATTTACTTTGATTAGTCACTGTGTGTCGTTGGTTTGCTTTGTGATACAGACGAATGACCACCATCTTTGCTTTTGTTGATTTTGTTTCATCTCATTCTTTTCATCCAATCATCTCACTCGTTTCTTTTCATGTTTTCCTCTTTTAGAATGCCTCCTCGACGCGACAATCTGATAGCAAATGCCGAGCTGGCGGAAATTATTGCGCAGCAGATGGCTGCTCAATTTCCAAATCTCTTTGCTCAATGGAACCAAGCCAACAACAACAACAATGTTCCATGCAAATACAAGGATTTTAATCAGGCTAAACCACTCAAGTTTAGTGGTTCTGAAGGAGCGACTGGGCTTCTTCAGTGGTTCGAGAGCAGTGAGAATACTTTCCGCCACGTGCAATGTCCGGATAATCGCAAGGTCGAGTTTGCTTCGAGCGTATTTCAGAAGAGGGCGTTGACATGGTGGAATGGGATTATGAGAGACAGGGGTGCAGAAGTTGCTCTTGCACAGACATGGGCTGAACTTAGAGCCCTTATGATGAGGGAATTCTGTCCTCGTCATGAGCAGCGAGCTTTGGAGAAGGAATTTGATGATCTGAAGCAAGATAGTGGTGAGCACAGGGCTTATACTGATCGGTTTGAAGAGTTGAGTCTGCTTTGCCCGACTATGGTTACCCTACTCGACAAGGCTATCGAGAGATACATCGACGGCCTACCTGACTCGGTACAAGACATTCTTACTGGTAGTAACCCTGCCACACTCCGTCAGGCAATCGAGTTATCAGCGACGCTGACTGAGTCGCAGATCAGGAAGAACAAGTTACACAGGAAGGGTGATAAGGGCAAGAAACAGTCGGCTGACAAGGGGGATAGCAAGAAAGGTCAAAACTTGAATGGGAAGAACTCTGGTTCTTCGAAGAGGTCAAGGAAGCGTAAGGCTTCCCAAAATTTTGCTATCACTGCCCAAGCTAACCAGGCAGCTCCCAACCAACCAGCACAGCTTCCAGCAAAGAAACCCTATACAGGGAATGCACCTTTGTGCAATAGATGCAACAGTCACCATCAGCCGCAACATCAGTGCCGTTTCTGTACTAGCTGTGGGAAGTCAGGTCATCTTGCCGAGGTTTGTCGGTTTGCTCAGAATCGCGCAGTTCAAAACCCGGCTCAACAAGTTGCACAGCCTCCTGCTCAGCAACAGGGTCAAGCTGCACGACCACAATACCCACCAGGTGCTTGTTACAATTGTGGGGATCTGACCCACTATAGAAATCGGTGCCCAAGACTGGCAAACCAGAACCAGAACCAGAATCAGGCTCCGGCTCGAGGCCGAGTCTTTAACATGAATGCCCAAGAGGCACAGGCTGACGATAATGTGGTGAACGGTACGTTCTTTATTAATAATCAGCCTGCATCTGTTCTTTTCGATTCTGGTGCCGATAAGAGTTTCGTGTCATTATCTTTTGAGCAAATGCTTCGCGTGTCTAGAACGAAACTAGGCAAATCTTTGACAGTAGAGGTTGCTAGTGGTGAACCCATTATTCTTGATTCTGTTCTTCGCAACTGCCAGTTGAATCTTAACGACCATCTTTTTCCTATTGACCTCGCGCCTATGCAACTTGGAAGCTTCGACGTTATTGTGGGAATGGATTGGTTATCCAAGCATCACGCAGAGATAGTTTGTTCTAAGAAGATTGTTCGTATGCCGCTTTCGACAGGCGAGATCCTGCAGGTTCAAGGTGAGAAGCCTACCGTTGGTCTCAAACTCATGTCTTGTTTTAAAGCTCGGAAGTATCTGCAGAAGAACTATGTGGCTTTCTTAGCACATGTTACAGAAGATAAAGGCAAGGGTAAGTCTATTTCAGATATTCCTGTCGTTCGGAATTATTCTGAAGTGTTCCCTGAAGATTTACCTGGTCTACCTCCAGCACGCCAAGTCGAGTTCCGCATTGATCTCGTACCTGGTGCAAATCCCATTGCCAGAGCTCCATATCGTCTTGCACCATCTGAGATGCAAGAGTTGTCTAAACAGCTTCAGGAGCTCTCTGACAAAGGTTTTATACGTCCTAGTTTTTCACCTTGGGGTGCTCCCGTTCTTTTTGTCAAGAAGAAGGATGGATCCTTTAGGATGTGTATCGATTATCGTGAGCTTAACAAGCTTACCATCAAGAATCGATATCCCCTACCTCGCATCGATGATCTCTTTAATCAGTTACAAGGCGCTTCTTATTTTTCGAAGATTGATCTACGTTCAGGGTATCATCAACTTCGGGTGCAAGAAGAAGACATTTCGAAGACAGCGTTCCGTACTCGTTATGGGCATTATGAATTCACAGTCATGCCATTCGGTTTGACTAATGCTCCTGCTGTTTTCATGGACTTAATGAATAGGGTCTGCAAACCTTATTTGGATCAGTTCGTCATTGTTTTTATTGATGACATCTTGATATACTCTAAGACGCAAGCTGAGCACGAGCAACATCTTCGTCTTACCCTTGAACTCCTAAAGAAAGAGCAACTTTTCGCCAAATTCTCCAAGTGCGAATTTTGGCTTAAAGAAGTTCAATTTTTGGGGCATGTTATCAACGAACAGGGTATTCATGTAGATCCCTCCAAGATCAGTGCGATTAAGGATTGGGATACACCTTCTACTCCTACTGAAGTTCGTTCTTTTCTTGGTCTAGCGGGTTATTACCGCCGCTTCATAGAAAACTTCTCAAAGATTGCAGTTCCTCTAACTGCTCTAACTCAGAAGAAAATGCCCTTTTATTGGGGAATCAAACAAGAGGAAGCTTTTCAACATTTGAAGCAGAAGCTTTGCGATGCGCCTGTTCTATCATTGCCTGAGGGTGATGATGATTTTGTCGTGTTTTGTGATGCATCGAAATTGGGTCTTGGCTGTGTTCTAATGCAAAGGAACAAAGTCATAGCTTATGCATCGAGGCAGTTGAAGATTCATGAGAAGAACTACACCACTCATGATCTTGAGTTGGGTGCAGTTGTCTTTGCTCTCAAGATCTGGAGACATTATTTGTACGGTACAAAATGTGTGGTTTTCACTGATCACAAAAGTCTTCAGCATATCTTCAACCAGAAGGAACTCAACATGAGACAGCGACGTTGGGTTGAGCTATTAAACGACTATGACTGCGAAATTCGCTACCATCCTGGTAAGGCGAATGTCGTAGCTGATGCATTGAGTCGTAAGGAACGTACTAAGCTTCTTTGTGTACGTGTTCAATCTGTTATTCAAGCTCGATCTGATATTCAAGCACGCATTTCTCAAGCTCAACAATCTTGTGTTTCACAAGGATTAATGGATAAGGAATTTCCCTATCACATAACACCTGCTCTGGAACTGAAGGACAATGGATCATATTACTTCATGGACCGTTTGTGGGTCCCAAGCCAGGATGATCTTCGTACCTTGCTTATGGATGAAGCCCATAAGTCTCGCTATTCTATTCATCCGGGCTCAGATAAAATGTATAAGGATCTTCGTATTCACTATTGGTGGCCTGGTATGAAGAAAGACATTGCCTTATATGTATCCAAATGCCTTACTTGTCTTAAGGTTAAGGCTGAACATCAGCGTCCATCTGGTTTATTGGAGCAACCAGAGATCCCAGTTTGGAAATGGGAAAACATTACTATGGATCTTGTTACCAAACTCCCGCGCACAAAGAAAGGTCATGATGCCATCTGGGTAGTCGTTGATCGTCTTACAAAGTCAGCACATTTCTTGCCAATCCATGAGGATTTTCCTGCTGACAGACTTGCTCAAATCTATGTGGATGAAATTGTGGCTCGACATGGTGTTCCTTTGAACATCATTTCTGACAGAGATGCTCGTTTCACTTCTCATTTTTGGAGAACCATGCAATCTGCCATGGGGACCCAACTTAATCTGAGCACAGCTTATCATCCGCAAACGGATGGTCAATCTGAGAGAACAATCCAGACTCTGGAGGATATGCTAAGAGCTTGTGTGATCGATTTTGGTGGTAGCTGGGATTCACATCTTAAATTGATTGAATTCTCCTACAACAACAGTTATCACACTAGCATCAAAATGGCTCCTTTCGAGGCTCTCTATGGTCGAAAATGTCGTTCACCAGTCTGCTGGAATGAGATTGGCGAGGCTCAAATTACTGGACCTGCCCTCATTTTAGAGACAACTGACAAGGTCAAGAAAGTTTGTGATAACCTTCAGGCTGCTAGAAGCCGTCAGAAGATTTACGCGGACCCAAAACGCAAACCCTTGGAATTTCAAGTCAGTGATCGTGTATTACTTAAGGTCTCACCTTGGAAAGGTGTGATCAGATTTGGAAAGAAAGGAAAACTTGCACCTAGATACGTTGGACCATTCAAGATCGTCGAAAGAATCGGAAAGGTAGCCTACAGACTTGAGTTACCTCCTGAACTTGGAAATGTTCATCCAACTTTTCACGTGTCCAATCTCAAGAAGTGTTCAGCTGATGAAAACTTCTCCATACCGCTTGACGAAATTCGTGTTGGCAAAACACTGAAATTTGTTGAGAAACCAGTGGAAATCATGGAACGTGAAGTCAAGTGGCTTAAACGCAAGCGCATTCCTTTGGTCAAAGTTCGCTGGGAAGCTAAACGTGGACCTGAGTTTACTTGGGAACGCGAAGATCAAATGAAGGCGAAATATCCACATCTTTTTCCTCGAGTTTCCTCTAAATAAATTTCGGGACGAAATTTCCACAAGTAGGGGAGACTGTAACAACTGTGCTTGTAATCACTATGAACAGTTCTATTATCAATAAAACAATGTTATTTGATCACAATGTTTGTTTTGTTATGTTTTACATTTTTCATGTTTTGACTTTTATGTAATTTCAAACTCTACATCGCTTTCTGGAGAGTTATACGCGAACTAGTGCGTAAACGTACTCAGTTTAATGCGAGAAATACTCCGGAACATCAACATATACTCAACATACCTTAAATAACCTTTACATAACTTAGAAATAAGTTTTGAAGGCTTTGGTATGGCAAAAACAAGTTAATTCGCTTACAGGGACTAAATATGACAAACTGCGAAAGTATGTCAATTTGAACTGTAACGAACATTCCGGAACATGACCATAAGTTAAACACACCTTAAATATCCTTTACATAGCTTAGAAATAGGCTTTGAGGGGTTCGGTGTGCTAAAATAAACTTTTGGGTCATTCAGGGACTAAAAGTGTCAAAAAGTGCACAAGTTTGCATTTTCGCGCATAACTTACGTTCTGAATACATCCGGACATCCAAAAATTTATGTGAGCATGACTATATTATATTTTAGTGTTCGCCTTAAGAAAAATCCATTCGTCGTGTCATTTGGATCGTTTTTCGCGCTTATGCGCATTTCGTCGTAATTAAGCGAACATCGCGTTCGTACGACCAAACGAACCATCACCCGGCATAATTTTTAGCATGTTTCATGTCCACAATGTTTAGGCAACATTTTAGGGCCTTAAAGTTGGCTTTACGGGCCTTAGAAGTGTCGGAAAAGGCCTTAAACACGTGCAGGGACTGAAACTGTCATTTTTCAAACATATTTGCGGATCAGAAGGGTCAGGCGGCCTGCATTGTGTTTGCCTGATCCTGAAGCGGGCCGCTTCCCACTATCAGACCAGATTAAATGTTTTTAATCACAAGTTGCAGCCATTTGATCCTCCACCACATGTTCTAAACTTGCTTAGTCACTAGATAAGGATCATATTTAGCTTCCACAACATTGTGACAAGTGTACGGGTTGGATCATGGCACGTTTTCCATGAAACGATCCTAGCGGTTACCCGAAAACTATAAATACCCCAACACCCCTTTGTTCAAAATCACTAGAAACTTGAATTGAGAAACTCTAAGTTGAAACATTTGTTTCATACCTGAGATTTTCGAATCGAGTTTAGCATTCGGGGACCCTTCGTAAGTATTCTTTCGTTCTTTTCCTTATTTTACTGCTTTTCGAGTCAGAAAGTCAAACTTTGTTTGACTTTCAGCGTTGACCAGTAATGGTCAATGCGAAGTTCGTTTGAACTTCGCAACGTGAGTGTAATCACGTTGGTCATAGTCCCTTGGGACTATGCCCACTGATTACCACGTTGTCTAGGGTCGTAGGGTAGGCGATCTAATAAATCGCCTATACCTTCGTAGGATAGGAATCTGATCGGCATCCGTTCTTTTGTTACGTACCATCACACACGATAGCGTTTGCGAGTAACAATACACATAATAAGCACACACAAATAAGGCACATAAGAACACGTTATTACCTTACTACTACTAATAATAGCGTTTGCGTTTTAGCGTGTTAGTCGTGATAAGTATATGCGGAGGCGTATGATAACCAAACAAACAAACACGACAATTTAAATAGCAAAATCCTCTGTAATTCGGGTTGCGTAAGCGTTGCGAATATAAAGCGTTCAAACGTATAGTGGCGCGATGTGATGAAAAAAGTATTTAGTTTAACATAGCCCTTTGTTTATATCGAATCCCGGGATTCAAGTCGGTTACAAATTAAAGCGAAAACGTACAGGTAACGATCTGAAAAGTCGGGTTGTTACATTTTCCCAGAAGAGCTACCTGAACTACTTCCTGATTGCGAGGTTGAATTTAGAATTCACCTAATACCAGGAACTGCACCGATTTCCAAAGCGCCCTATCGTCTAGCACCAACGAAGATGCTGGAACTGAAGAAACAACTAGACGAACTATTGGAAAAAGGTTTCATACAACCTAGCTCAACGCCTTGGGGAGCACATGTGTTATTCGTCAAGAAGAAAGATGAATCGATGCGCATGTGTATTGACTACAGAGAATTGAATAAGGTTACGATTAAAAATCGGTACCCACTACTAAGAATCGATGATCTATTCGATCAACTTCAAGGAGCTCGGTTCTTTTCAAATGTTGATTTACGCTCAGGATACAATCAATTAAAAGTTCAGGAAGAGGACATTCCTAAGACTGCTTTCAGAACTAGATATGGTCATTATGAGTTTACAGTCCTGCCATTCGGTTTGACAAATGCTCTAGCAGCATTCAAGGATATGATGAACATGATATGTAAACCATACCTGGATAAATTTGTAATTGTCTTCATAAACGAATACTTATTTATTCCAAGAGTAAGGAAGAGCATGCCAAGCATTTACAAGTACTTTTGACATTATTAAGAGAGGAAAAGCTTTATGCTAAATTCTCAAAATGTGAATTCTAGTTGCAAGAGGTACAATTTATTGGACACCTAATTAATCATGAAGGAATTCATGTGGATCCTACAAAGATCGTGGCTATTACCAAATAGGAAGTCCCTAATTCACCAATGGAAGTAAGAGGTCTTCTTGGATTGGCAGGATACTATAGACGTTTTATTCAAGATTTTTCTAGTATAGCCATTCCATTAACTAAGTGAAGAAACAGTGGTTCGAATGACCGGAATCAATCGGATCACAGGTCAGGTTTCTACATAAAAGGGTTAGTCTTCTCGCTCGATTCGGGGTTTAACTGAGCTCCTCCTCCGGTGATCACTGCAATGGGGTTTCTCTCCGTGACCATCCTCCGGCGTGAGAATAAGTACAGTGATCTCAATTAAGAAGAAGAAGTAGTAAAAGTTAAGTGAATGTAACTTGTGAGATCATACCTGCAATGCCTTATTTATAACCGGTTTTAGGCGGGAAAACTGGTGCAACGGAGGAAGTAACGGAAAGCATTTTCCGTAAGCGGTTATTTTCTTTTCCGTCCATCATTAACATCACATCCATGTACACGGATCGTGAGTGTGATCAACGGCTGGGGAGATGCCACGTGGAAAGTGGGTTTGTGTGGATCCTTCTCCAAGTTAGTGCCATCATCATGACTTAGACGAGCGTCCAGGATTATGCCATGTCACCTTTCAGTTGTAACTGAATAGCCGTGCACGATGGGCATTGACAACCTTCTAGAAGATTTACAGCTGTAAACCTTTATACCCTTGCCACGTGTCTATTCTGTTATAACAGAAAACTCTTTTGTTCAAGTCTTGGTTCTAGGCGCGTAGAGATGTTTTAGGGTTTCATCTTCAAGTCTAACTGTACCCTTGCGCGAGCCCGCGCAAGGGTGTTAGTTGAATGTCAGTTTCACCCTTTCTCCGGTGCATGGTCACCGAAGATTGTTTTCTTCCAGATCTTTGTTTAGAACCGTTGCGCAGCAGCGCATGGTTCTATTAAAGGTGTTCTTGGCATAGGACAAGGGTATGGTTTTGCGCGACGTTTTCCAGACCATAACCTTTGAACTATTTCTTCCCCAAATTCTGCTTAGGACGGCTGCGCAACCACGCAGGGTCTTTATTCAAGATGTTTTTGGGATAAGGTTGTGGTATGGTCTGATGCGCCTGCGCAAGGTTTTTGGGACCATACCCCTTCAAGTCCCTCCAGTCCAGTGTTGCTCCTATGCAAGTAGGTGGAGCACTGGACTTTATAGAATGAAGTGTGCGCTTTTTGCTCTGAGAAGTAGCGGGATTGTTTTGGCGCGAAATATGAAGACTCTTCTTGTGGAAGATATTTTTGTAAAAAATATATTCTACTGGGATGTGTGTAAGCACTTGATGTTTGTCAGGGATCATTAATGAAATCCATGATTACTGTAGCGTCGTCGCTTGAAGGGTGGTGATTTGACGCTAATCATTACGACTTCTTACATCTTTTTTAATTATGCTTTCGTCATCCCTGTCAGCTCATTTTAGTCTTTATATATGTATCACTTCTTTTTACCAGATTTGGTAAATACAACATGAGCTGCAAATACCGTCTACGGAAGGTTTCCGATATCTTAAGAACCCTTGATGCTGCTGATGCCATGGTCCATCTTCATAATAAAGTGTTGGATAAAGCTGCAGGAAGTGGAGAATTTCCCGACACGGTGCCTTGTCTGATTTCGTCGGGGATAGGCAACAAGGGTGATGCCTCTTCTGTTACCGGGATTGATGTTGCTACCGATGTTGTGTCCTTGACAGCCGATGCCTTGATGCAAGCTTTTCCACCTGATCGGAGACGTCGATGTAGGAATAGGATGGTGTATGAACGACGTCAGAATGATCGTCGATGTGCTATCCCGGCCGTTACTGGTAGAATGACGGTTGTTCTAACTGCTCAGGTATAAAAACCCTCCTAAAATATTTAGAACGCCTCTATACGTCCTAAAATACACCCCATATATGAAAAACGGCCTGAAATACCTTTATTTTTTTAAAAATCAAATAAAAAAAAATTTATTACCTGTGGCGGCCCGCGACGGACACACCACAGGGTGTCGCGGGGCGTGACGTGACGTGACGGTTGTTACTTGCCGGACACCCAAGGCTGCCACGTGTCCTAACGCGTGTGAAGCCTACCCTGATGACTCGACCATCCTAACCCTACCTACAAGTGCCTCGCGGCCCGTTACGGGCATAGCCCTAGGGTGTCGCGGGGCGCGACGGATGGGTGAACAGCCATATAAATTGAGAACGAGATCTCAGTCTTCAGTCGCTCAAAATTTCTTTCTCTCTCAACACATATAGGCGAAAATTATAGTCAAAATACCCCCCTAATTAGCGAAGCTCTGCCTCGTTGTAAGTATTTTAATCCCCGGTTACGTATTAGATACGGTGCTCGATTGATCTAGTGCTCCGTAACGCCTGTCGAGGCTTTGCCTGACGTAGTCGTTGGAGTTCTGTCTCGGGGAGGGTATAACTAATGTAAATTGGGTTATTATACTAACGCATGTGCATTGTTTAGTTAATAGATTATAACCAGGAAATCACAAGGAAAATACCTAAATTAGCAATGTGAGTAATCCTTCTTTTTGTAAACTGTTTTTACAAAACCTTAAATGTTTTAAATTATAATTAGCAGTGATTGAGTCTTTGTAATTCTTCAATTATTGCCGGTATGTTGGGGTTTTGTATACAAAATGTGGAACACGTTACCATTGGACAAAGAGATAGCCAATGGGTAATATGACCCACCAGTCAGGATTGACAGTACTGAATGAGTAATTGTGTAGATATAAACATTGTAATCGCTCTCAATACTGTGTAATGATAAAACTGTTTTGATTAAACTGGGATTCACTCACCAGTATTTCCCACTGACAAATGTTTTTAAAACGTGTTTCAGGTAACAAAATGTGAAAGCCCAATTAGAAGCCAGCTGGACAGCACTGAAGGCTTGGAAAAGTGGCTATAAAAGTTACCTAAATAAGGAAGATGTTTTATTTCAATAAATTCGGGTTTATCCCTATAAACATATTTGTAATAGAAACTTGGGAATTTCCCATGTATTTAATATTATAAAATATGGTGTTTTACTCTGATAAAATATTTCCTAGCTACGGTCCTGATGTAAATTCCGCTGCCAAATTGATAAACATCGATACCACTGATACTGGCTCGCGGCCGCCCGTTCTCAGGTTAGGGGCTGGGGGTTGCGACAGAAGGTGGTATCAGAGCTACAGCCACTGATTTCAGCCACAGAATTGTTCTGCTGACATTGAAAATTGTTAATTCTGCTAGGAAATAATTTATGTGATTAGATGCATACGTGTATATATCATTTGTGTTATTTGACAATTTGTTAGTTTACAGTATGAGTGATCAAGTACCATCGGGCGCTTATCGTCAGTTATCTAGTTCCCCTAGAGATGAAGGAACTTCTTCCCAGCCTACTCCTTCAGGGTACTCAGCTGACACAGAAGAGGGGATCTTTGTATTCAAAGCACAATCCGAATTCCCTACCAAAAAGAGAGGATGGGTCAGTCGGGGAGCGCACGAGCGTAGGAAAAGAATGAGGAAATTAAACCAACAGAGGGCTTTAGCTGCTGCAAATAGAGAAATGAATGCCCAGACCCAGGATATATTCAATAGGAGATTAGCTAACTTTCACATACTAGCTACCACAGCCGCAGACCCGGACTTAGAACAAATGATTGCACCACAACCACTACCCTTGTTCCTAACTCAAGCCATGGAAATCAAACCTAACCCAGGAGACCAGATTCCACTACCTGTTTTCGACCCAAACGAAATCCCTAGAGTCCCAGCCCCAAATCCTCTAGGTTATGACCCATGGTTTGACGACCATAGGGATTACCCAGAATTCCATCCACAAGAGGAACCCATGCCAAACCTAGTAGTACCTTACCCAAACCTTGACCCGTTAGATCCTTACTGGGATAATGACCAATATATTCGAGAGATCTTAGAAAACCCATACCTATACGAAGAACCAATGCCACAGTATCCTGACCCAATACCAGCACCCGCACCACCCATGAGCATCGAGAATGTGCAGGAACTTCGCACTTTTGGTGAGGAGTTGTTAGATGAAAGTGAAAAGATAAGACAAATACGGGAGAGGCTCGTTTGGAAGTACAATGAGCGTAACATGCAATATTGGATGAACCCCTATCAGTAATAGTAATAATATATATATATATATATATATCCTAGCTAATCCCTTACCTACAGATGCATACTAGTATTGTATTTTAAATTCCAGTTACGGTTTGTATTAGATGCATAATATATAAAATAGAGTAAATGTCGCAATGCACGACGATTTTGATCAATGTGTTGTTTGTGTAATTATTCGCATTAAACATTGCTCAATGATATTAATATCTGGCAAATGTTTATAATCCAGATGGACAACACAGCAAATCAAGAAAACCAGAATAACTAGAATAACAATAATAACGGGAACCAATTAGATAACAGTGCCGTCCAACACATAGTGGCACAAGGGATCATAGATGCTATGCCTAATATCATCCAAGCCGTTAGAGAAGCTGAAAATAATAAAAGTAACAGTGGAAGTAAACGACCACCTACTGAACCCGATCACAACGTAAACAATGGACCGTTACTTCAATTGCCTATTCCAAAAAGAAGAAGAACCATGTCTTATGGTTGTTCTTACAAAGAATTCTGGTCTTGCAAACCAATAGAATTCTCTGGCAATGAAGGAGCCATTGCAGCTCTACGCTGAATAGAAAAGACTGAGGCAGGCTTAAAAATAAGCAAGTGTGCAGAGGAAGACAAAATCATGTTTGCTTCCAATCTTTTTAAGAATGCTGCACTAGAATGGTGGAACACTATTCTCCAGTCTAGGGGAAGTGGCAGAACCTATAATATGGAATGGATTGAGTTTAAGAGCATGGTTGAAAGGAAATTCTGTCCACCCAATGAAAAAGAACAGATAGCTAATAAGTTCTTAAACCTTAGAATGACTGGAATAGACAGTAAGGGTTACACTACTATATTCTTCGAATATGCTAGAATAGTGCCAACCCTAGCTTCACCTAAACCAGTATTAATCTCTTCGTTACATTTGGGGATTAATCAGTGAGATTAGACACGTAGTCAAGGCCGCTAGACCACCAACCATAGAAGAAGTTGTAGAACTAGCAAATACCTTGACTGATGAATTGGTACTTACGCAAGAAGAAAATCAGAGAAAGAACCTAGCCCAAAAGCTTACTCAGGAATTTCTCTACGGTCATTCCAACCGTGGGAAAAATGTAGGTTCTACTTCTACTCCTTACTGTAAGTATTGCAAAAGAAGCATTCTGGAATATGCTCTATATACTACAATTTCTGCAAAATATCTGGACACAAGGAGGAAGACTGCAGGAAGAAACCTAACAATAAGATATGCTACAATTGTGGAGAAACTGGACATATCAAACGAAACTGTCCGAAACTAGCTCTAGCCATGAACAACAAGACTACTAAGAATGCTAGGGCATTTGTTCTGACAGCTGAAGAAGCAAAGATGATTCTGGATGTGAATGCCGGTACATTTTTAGTTAATGATGTTTTTGCTAAAGTATTATTTGACTCTGGTGCGAACCAAAGTTTTATTAATACTTTATTTTGCAAACTTCTCAATCAACCATTAACTAAACTTCAACAAGAATGTCTAGTAGAGACAGCAAATGGAGAATCCATTAAGATCACTGAAAGCTTGCAGGGAGCAAGAATAGAAATTTCAAAACATAACTTTATTGCAAATCTTTACCCAATGAATCTGGCAGGATTTGATATTGTATTAGGAATGGATTGGTTAGTAGCCAATAAAGCCAGTATTCTATGTGATCAAAAGTCGATACAAGTAAATTCACCAAGGGGTGAAAAGATCACAATTAAAGGAAATAAGTCATGTCGACCCACGAAATTCATCTCTGTGATGAAAACAGCAAGTTGTGCAAGAAAAGGGTCACTAGTGTATATGATTTCCATAATCATTAACACTAAAGGAAAAGAATTAAAAGATATTCCCGTAGTATCTCAATTCTCAGATATTTTCCCAGAAGAATTACCAGGACTACCACGAGATAGAGAAGTCGAATTCAGAATCCACCTGCTACCAGGAACAGCACTAATTGCTAAGGCACCTTACCGTTTGGCACCAGCAGAGATGCAAGAACTAAAGAAACAATTAGATGAACTTCTGGAGAAAGGATTCATACAGCCCAGTTCATCGCCATGGGGAGCACCGATATTGTTTGTCAAGAAGAAAGACGGGTCAATGCGTATTTGCATTGATTACCGAGAATTGAACAAAGTCACGATTAAGAATCGGTACCCATTACCGAGAATCGATGATCTGTTTGATCAACTGCAAGGAGCTCGATTCTTTTCAAAGATCGATTTACACTCAGGATATCATCAATTGAAAGTACAAGAAGAGGACATTCCTAAGACCACCTTCAGAACAAGGTATGGTCATTATAAATTTACGGTCATGCCATTTGGTTTAACCAATGCGCCAGCCGTATTTATGGACATGATGAACAAAATATGTAAACCATATCTGGACAAATTCATAATTGTCTTTATAGATGATATTCTCATTTACTCTAAGAGTAAAGAGGAACATGCAGTGCATCTGCATGCACTTCTAGATTTGCTGAGAAAAGAAAAGCTTTATACTAAATTTTCAAAATGCGAATTTTGGTTAGAAGAAGTACAATTCCTTGGACATATAGTTAATCATGAAGGAATTCATGTGGATTCCACAAAGATTGAGGCAATTACCAAATGGAAAGTCCCTAAATCACCAACGGAGGTTAGAAGTTTCCTAGGATTAGCTGGTTATTATAGACGGTTTATCCGAGATTTTTCTAGAATAGCCATTCCCTTAACCAAATTAACATGTAAATCTGTTAAGTTTGAATGGGGACCACAACAAGAAGAATCCTTTAGAATCCTTAAGCAAAGATTAACCAACACACCCATACTGGCGTTACCAGAAGGAACTGAAGATTTTGTAGTCTATTGTGACGCTTCTAAGTTAGGTTATGGATGTGTGTTGATGCAACATCAAAAGGTTATAGCCTATGCCTCTAGACAACTTAAGAATCATGAAGAGAATTATACAACCCATGATCTAGAGTTAGGAGCCATAATTTTTTCCCTTAAGATTTGGAGACACTATTTATATGGAAATAAATTTGTTGTCTTCACCGATCATAAGAGTCTAAGGTACATTTTTGGGCAAAAAGAGTTAAATATGAGACAAAGACGCTGGATGGAAACTCTTAGTGATTATGATTGTAGTATCCAGTACCATGAAGGAAAGGCTAATGTAGTAGCCAATGCTTTAAGTCGAAAGTATCACGAAAAGCCAAAAAGAGTACGTTCTCTTAAATTAAATATGCAGATAGATTTAAATGAACAAATTAGAGAAGCACAAGAATCAATAATCAAGGACGATACTGAAAAATTGAAAGGAATGATTAAGGAATTAGAACAAGGAATAGATGGAATTTGGAGATTCCATAAGAAAAGAATTTGGATACCTAAACAAGGAAACCTACGCCACCGAATATTAGAAGAAGCCCATAAGTCTAAGTATACGATACATCCTGGAAGTGATAAGATGTATCAAGACTTAAGAAAGAATTTTTGGTGGATAGGAATGAAAAAGGATATAGCAGCTTATGTTGCTAAGTGTCTAACCTGTTCCTAGGTCAAAGCTGAATATCAGAAACCCTCAGGTTTATTACAGTAGTTAGAAATGCCTGTTTGGAAATGGGAATTGATAACAATGGACTTTGTTACGAAATTACCCAAAGCAAGAAAATGAAATGATACAATCTGGGTGATTGTAGACAGATTAACCAAATCTGCTCATTTCTTACCGATGAAGGAAACTTTTAGTATGGAACAATTAGCCAAGCTGTATGTCAATGAAATAGTTTCATTACATGGAATTCCTTTATCTATTGTTTCTGATAGAGATAGCCGTTTTACTTCTCATTTTTGGACAAGTTTCCAAAAAGCAATGGGAACCAAGCTAAATCTAAGCACAACTTATCATCCTCAAACGGATGGAAAAAGTGAAAGGACAATTCAGACAATGGAAGATATGCTTAGAGCTTGTGTAATTGATTTCGGAGGAAATTGGGATGATCATCTATCATTAATAGAATTTTTCTACAATAACAGCTATCATACCAGTATCAATGCTGCACCATTCGAAGCACTTTATGGACGAAAGTGCCAAACTCCAGTCTGTTGGCAGAAATTGGAGAAAAAAACTGTCTGGACCAGAAATAGTACAAGAAACAACAAACAAGATTATTCAAGTCAAGGAAAGACTAAAAGCAGAACGCGATCGAAAAAAGAGTTATGCTGATAACAGGCTGAAGCCATTAGAATTTCAAGTAGGAGACAAGGTATTATTAAAAGTTTCTCCTTGGAAAGGAGTAGTCAGATTCATCAAGAGGGGAAAATTAAGCCCCAGGTATGTCGGACCTTTTGAGATTATTAGAAGAATAGGACCTGTAGCTTACCAGCTACAACTGCTAGAGGAAATGGCAGGAATACATGATGTATTTCATGTATGTAATCTCAGAAAGTGCTTATCCGATGAATCACTAGTAGTACCTCTTAAGGATATAAAGGTCAATGAGAAACTTAAGTTTGTAGAAAAGCCTCTACAAATTGAAGACAGAAAGATCAAGAATCTTAAACACAAGAGATTAGTTTTGGTCAAAGTGAGATGGGATTCCAAGAGAGGACCAGAATATACTTGGGAGCTTGAATCAGAAATGCAGAAGAAATAACCACACCTGTTCTAGTAGACCTTGAGGACGAGTTTTAAAACAAGGTGGGAAGGATATAACAACCCTCCTAAAATATTTAAAACACCCTTATACGTCCTAAAATACACCTCGTATACGAAAAACGGCCCCGAAATACCTTTATTTTATTAAAAATCAAATAAAACAAAAATTTATTACCTGTGGCGGCCTGCGACGGACACACCACAGGGTGTCGCGGGGCGCGACGGCAGTTACTTGCCGGACACCCAAGGCTGCCACGTGTCCTAAAGCGTGTGAAGCCTATCCCGATGACTCGACCAGCCTAACCCTACCTACAAGTGGTTCGCGGCCCGCGATGGTCATAGCTCTGGGGCGTCACGGGGCGTGACGGATGTGTGATCAGCCCTATAAATTGAGAACGAGAGCTCAGTCTTCAGTCGCTCAAAATTTCTTTCTCTCTCAACACATATAGGCGAAAATTATAGTCAAAATACCCCCCTAATTAGCGAAGCTCTGCCTCGTTGTAAGTATTTTAACCCCCGGTTACGTATTAGATACGCTGCCCGATTGATATAGTGCTCCGTAACGCCTGTCAAGGCTCTGCCCGACGTAGTTGTTGGAGTTCTGTCTCGGGGATGGTATAACTAATGTAAATTAGGTTATTATACTAACGTGTGTGCATTGTTTAATTAGTAGATTATAACCAGGAAATCACAAGGAAAATACCTAAATTAGCAATGTGAGTAATCCTTCTTTTGGTAAACCTTTTTGTAAACTGTTTTTACAAAACCTTAAATGTTTTAAATTATAATTAGCAATGATTGAGTCTTTGTAATTCTTCAATTACTGCCGGTATGTTAGGGTTTTGTATACAAAATGTGGAACACGTTACCATTGGACAAAGAGATAGCCAATGGGTAATATGACCCACCAGTCAGGATTGACAGTACTGAATGAGTAATTGTGTAGATATAAACATTGTAATCGCTCTCAATACTGTGTAATGATAAAACTGTTTTGATTAAACTGGGATTCACTCACCAGTATTTCCCCCTGACAAATGTTTTTAAAACGGGTTTCAGGTAACAAAATGTGAAAGCCCAATTAGAAGCCAGCTGGAGAGCACTGAAGGCTTGGAAAAGTGGCTATAAAAGTTACCTAAATAAAGAAGATGTTTTATTTCAATAAATTAGGGTTTATCCCTATAAACATATTTGTAATAGAAACTTGGGAATTTCCCATGTATTTAATATTATAAAATATGGTGTTTTACTCTGATAAAATATTTCCTAACTACGGTCCTGATGTAAATTCCGCTGCCAAATTGATAAACACCGATACCACTGATACTGGTTCGCGGCCGCCCGTTCCCAGGTTAGGGACCGGGGGTTGCGACATCAGGAGAAAGACGATGACTTGATCGTTGATCCTCACCCTTGGAATGGTACGGTGAAGTATTGCATACCCCTGCTGATGTATTGGCAATGTTTCCCGACTTGTAGTTTATAAGAACATCTTAGTTGAAGGTTTGGGATGTATGTCCCATTTTGTAAGTATCGTTGATGCATTGTTGTGTATGTAAATTATGTAAATGTGCTTGCTGCATAAGTAACTTGTTTGAATATATGATATGTTTGAATTTCAATGTTTTGCATGAGTATAATTACTTTGTTTAGGTAAGGCGAATAAAGATGGTATCAAGCTCATGTGTGAATGTAAGGCTGGACCTTGCACGGTTCCTGTGGCCGTGGACCGTTCATGAGACTTGTAATAGGTTACCATAGTGTTTTTGCGCTTACCAAAATGAATTACATGTATTTTGTAATAAACACAAGAGCATAATGGAAGTAAAACTTTGTATTGATTTGGATAGGGCGCAAGGGCCAGTAGATACAAAGTAAATAAATATGATAATTACGATGCCTAAGCAATGACTGTTGTATTGTGTTAGCGTTGTATGATGTTTAAGTACGAATGGTTCAGCTACATATAGCATCTGGGCAATTGTTGCGCGTTCCAAGTGCCTGGAACGTCTGTTTCATCAAGCCGTCATAGGGTATATGCGCCTTTTCCTAGGACTTCATTAATGACGTATGGTCCTTCCCATTTGGGCACGAGTTTCCCTGGCTTCTCAACGTTCGAAGCCTCGTTGTCTCGTAGAACGAAATCTCCTGGTACGAAAGTGCATATGCGCACTCGAGCATTGTAATATTTTTCTAGCTTTGATTTGTACCTGGCTTCGTTGATGGCTGCGTTTTCGCGCCTCTCTTCAAGGAGATCCAGGTCGAGTCTGCGCTCATGCTCGTTGTTTCGTGTTTCCATGACTAGCATTCATGGTGACGGGAGGCCAATCTCCGCCAGAATTACTGCTTCGGAACCGTAAACGAGGCTGAATGGCGTTTCCCCTATGCTAGTTTTCGGCATAGTTCGGTGAGCCCATAAAATGCTTGGGAGTTCATCAACCCACCCCCTTCTTGCGGTTCCCAGTCTTGCGTTTATGCCATCCATGATCTGCTTGTTAACGCTTTCGACTTGTCTATTTACATGTGGATGCGCCACGGTGGCGAAACTATGTTCGATGTGCATCTCCTTCATCCATTTTTGCAGATCTTCTGATGCGAAATTGGTACCATTGTCTATGATTATGCGTAGTGGTAATCCAAAACGGCATATGATGTGTTCCCAGATGAATTTTCGGATTACCATTGCAGTGGTTGATGCTAGGGACTTGGCTTCCACCCATTTAGTGAAGTAATCCACAGCTACTACTGTAAATTTTACTGCGCCGGGCACGTCAGGAAAAGGACCTACTAACTCGATGCCCCACTGTTGGAAGGGCTACGCTGCGGTTACTGGAACCAGAGGGTTCTTTGGGTGGAGAGTCTTTGGAGCGTGATGCTGGCATGATGTACATTTGTGCAGGATCTCTACAGCATCTAAATACATGCCGGGCCAGTAATAGCCCCCACTCATGATCTTTGCTACTACCATGCGTGGGCCTGCATGGATTCCACATAGTCCTTCATGAATTTCACGGACCAGATATTGCGCATCGTGTTTGTCCACGCATCTTAGGAGAGGACCCATGTAAGACTTGAGATACAAAATTCCATCCGCCATCTCGTAAGTTAACGCCTTGTGTTGAATTTTTCTTGCTTCTGTATTCCCCCCTGGGAGAGTTCCATGTTGTAAGTACATAATGATTGGGGACATCCAAGATGGATACCCGATTTCTATTACGTTGACATGTCTCAGAGGAACGGATGGATTCGAAAGGACTTCAATGCGGACCTCCTTTGCTAGATGCTTGAAGCTTGTAGCAGCTAACTTGCTTAGCGCATTCGCGTGTTTGTTCTCACTTCTATTAATGTGGATTATTTTGAAAGTTTGAAACTGATTGATCAAAGTTCTTGCTTGTTCAAGATATAGTGCCATTGCTTTGCCCTTTGCGTCATATCGACCATTAATTTGCTCCACCACTAATTTGGAGTCGACGTGTGCTTCCACATTTTTTGCTCCTATTTTGAGCGCTAGGTGGAGGCCTGCTAGGAATGCCTCATATTCCGCTTCGTTGTTGGTACTCTTGAAATCTAGCCGAATGGCGTAGGTAAGTTTGTGGTTATCGGGGCTAACGAGGCGGAGACCAGCTCCTGCGGCGTCGTCATTGGAAGTACCATCTGTGTATAAAGTCCAAACCCTGTCGTCAAAAACTGGGGTAGGATTTTGTATGGCTTCGCATTCTTGGATCTTATCGACTGGCACTTCAGTAACAAAATCCGCTAGGACTTGACCCTTGATAGCTAGGCGCGGTTTATACAAAATGTTATATCCGCCTAGTTCAATGGCCCATTTTGCTAATCTGCCCGCGACATCTGGTTTGGACAAGATCTGTCCTAAATGATAGTTGGTAAGGACCGTTATAACATGGCCAGAAAAGTACCTTCGTAATCTGCGTGATGCATGAACAAGCGCGAGGACGAGTTTTTCCATGATGGAATAGCGCGTCTCCGGACCGGTCAACATTTTGCTGATGTAATAAATTGGAGTTTGGACTCCTTCCCTTTCCACCATTAATATTGCGCCAACTGCTACTTCTGATGCGGCGAGTTACAAGATTAATGGTTCTTCACTTCTCGGGGCTGTTAAAGTAGGTAGTTGGATTAAGCATTCTTTCATTTGTTAGAAAGCTTTGTCTACCTCTGGGGTCCATTGAAATTGCCTTTTCTTTACACAGTTGCGTAGGGTGCTGATAAATGGATATGATTTAGCGGCATGATTTGCTAGGAACCGGTTGAGCGTAGCTAACCGACCTGCTAGGCGTTGCATTTCTTTAATGAATGCCGGTGATGGCATGAGTTGAATAGCTTCTACTTTTTCCGTATTTACTTTGAAGCCATCTTTGGTTACGATAAATCCTAAGAACTTGCCTTCTTCCATTCCGAACAAACACTTTACAGGATTCAGCTTTAGGTTAACTCTGCGCAGAGAGTCGAAAGTGCGCTGAATGTTTGTGAGCATGAATTCTTCTTCACGACTCATGATAACGAGGTCGTCCATGTAGACTTCTACTGTTACGCCGATATCTTCCCCGAAGACTCTATCCATTAGACGTTGGTAAGTAGCTCCCGCGTTGCGGAGGCCGAAAGGCATTTTTGTATAACAAAATATACCTTTGTCCGTGTGGAAAGCTGTCTTGTCTTCGTCTTCTTCTTTCATTTATACTTGGTGATATCCTTTATAACAGTCTAAGAAGCATTTACAGCGGAATGATGCTAAGGAATCAACCTTCTTGTCTATTTCTGGAAGAGCGTAACAGTCTTTTGGGCAGGCTTTGTTGAGATCCTTGAAATCAACGCACATGCGCCACCCACCGTTGTGCTTCTGCACCATTACTAGATTAGCTACCCAGGTTTGATATCGTACTTCGCGCAGAATCCCAGCCGGAAGTAATTCGGCTACTTGCTCATTCATTGCGCGAGCCTTTTCTGTACTAAGAGTGTGCTTCCCTTATGCGACTGGTTCTACGGAAGGTCGAATATTCAAGCAATGTTCCATTATCTCTCTTGGTACGCCGGTTATGTCCGCTGGAGACCATGCGAAAATATCCATATTCTCAGATAAGAGCTCCTTCAGTCTTGCGTGGATTGCTGGCGAGATGGCGTGCTCTAATAAAATGGTTTGCTCAGGGTATTCATTGTTGAGGACCCATTTTTCTGGTTCATTAGATGGTGATGGCTTTGTGACCTTTACTGGTGGCTCATCATCTACATACATCACCTCTTTGCTGGAATATAAGATTGCCACTCAGGTTTCTGTTGGAAAACTGCAAGCAGAGTGTGGTATGGAGGTAATCATGCTAAACTCCCTATGTGAACGTCTTCCCAGCAGTACATCATGGCGTGATGTAGCTGGCATAACCATGAAATTGACTGTGACGGTGCGCGAGTGCTCTCCGTCTGAGAGTGTTACAGGAAAGGTGATTTGGCCCAGCGGGAAGACGACTTCCTTGCAGAAACCAGTTAGAGGAAAATCGACTGGTTTCAAGCGCGCCTTGTCCTCTGGGTCCAGTTGTTTAAAGCATTGCTAGTAAATTATATCCATGGAACTACTTGGATCAATGAACATGTAATCAGTACGATAATGACCGAAGATACCAGTTATGATGACCGGACGCTCTTCTTGAGGACCTCCTGGAACAACGGGGAAGACTACTTGTTGTTCACGCCAGTGCTGACTGTGGCTCTATTTGTTCTGCTTGAGCGAGGGTCCCCCTTGCAGCATGTATGTTTGTTCCGTACTGGTTTTTGGGTTGTGGTTGTCTTCCATATATTGTTTCATATACCTGAATGTTTTTAGATATCCTTCGACACTGGGTTGGGTGTCCCACTGTTGTGGTGAACATGGGTCCAACACTGTATTATCGGATTTCTTCTGAGATGTGTGTTCTGCCTGAGACTCCTGACAACCAGATCTTAGATGGAGACATTCAGATTTGGTGCTTGTCTGAGGGTATACCTCTGTTTCTTTAGTTGATAGGTTCGAGGAGTTATAATGAGATCCTCTGGATGTGTCTACGATTTGCACCTGGTTGGCAGATTTTTGTATGAAAATTTCGTTTATGGTATTTTGGAATCTGGTAAACCAATAAACTGGAGTTTCTTCCGAGAGTAGATCTGGACTAATCTGAGTTCCAGATTGCATTCCCGAGGAAACAGGGCTGTGTACTTCATGACGAATCTTGCTGCTAATAAATGTTTTCCCACGATTCCATCGATCTGAGAAACATGAGTGAGTCACCCCTGTTTTCAGATCGAGGACCCGATGGGTAGAGTGTCAGAATTTCTGCCATAGAAAACAGAAAATGAAAAGTGAATCAAATGAGAAGATGAGAATGGAAATTGAAGAATAAGTGGGAGCCAATGAAGAAACAGTGGTTCGAATGACTGAAATCAATCGGATCACGGGTCAGGTTTCTGCATAAAAGGGTTAGTCTTTTCGCTCGATCCGGGGTTTAACTGAGCTCCTCCTCATGTGATCACTGCAAAACAGAAAGCCGTTAGACTCGCCACGGGGAGAATGGGGGTTCTCTCCGTGACCACCTTCCGGCGTGCGAATAAGTACAGTGATCTCAATGAAGAAGAAGAAGAAGTAGTAAAAGTGAAGTGAATGTAACTTGTGAGATCATACCTGCAATTCCTTATTTATAACCGGTTTTAGGTGGGAAAATTGGTGCAACGGAGGAAGTAACAGAAAGCATTTTCCGTAAGCAGTTATTTTCTTTTCCGTCCATCACTAACGTCACGTTTACTCACACGGATCATGAGTGTGATCGACGGCTAGGGAGTTGCCACGTCAAAAGTGGATTTGGGTAGACCCTTCTCCAAGTTGATGCCATCGTCGTGATTTAGATGAGTGTCCAGGATCCGGCCACGTCATCTTTCAGTTGTAACTGAATGGCTGTGCACGCTAAGCATTGACAAACTTCTAGAAGATCTACAACTGTAATCCTTTATACCCTTGCCACGTGTCTATTTTGTTGTAACAGAAAAAACACTTTTATTTAAGTCTTGATTCCCGGTGCGCAGAGATGTTTAGGATCTTGTCTCCAAGTCTAACTTTTCCCTTGCACGAGCCCGCGCAGGGGTATTAGCTGAACATTAGTTTCGCCTTTTCTCCGGCGCACGGTCATCGAAGATTGTTTTTTTCTATCTCTTTGTTTAGAACCGCTGCGCAGCCACACAGGGTCACTGTCTACGAGGTTTTCGGCTAAGATTGTGGTATGGTCCTATGCACCTGCGCAAGGTTTTTGGGACCATACCCCTTCATGCAAATCAGTTAAGTTTGAATGGGGACCAAAACAGGAGGAAGCTTTCAAAATCCTGAAGCGAAGACTACCTAATGCACCAATTATCACACCCTGACTTTTGCGAAAGCGTGATTATGTGTGACTTGCTTAATATCATTGCATTCAACAATAACAAACAACTATATGATAAAACGGAAGATGTTCATCCATTGATAGTTTTTAAATCATTACATGCTACATTGTTTTAAATCCCAAAACACAGATTTCATGTTTAAAATACAACACCAATAGGTTTTAAGTTCCATAAGGACTTTTCTAAAGACACAAATGAAAACTAGGCTCTGAAATATGTATCCTATCCAGGATAGGATACACACTCCAAAACCATCCGACACCGGATGACATCTTTTATTCCAAACAACACTTGAAACCTTCACGCCCGTCAGATCCATACTTAGTTTCCTGAAATACATGTAGTTTGAAAACATCAACAAAAGTTGAGCGAGTTCATGTGTTTAGTGTGTGAGCTCGTATAAACTTTGTAATCATCGTAAATAAGTATGTATTTGTCAAACCCTGGTATGAAAGCAACAAGGAAAACTGATCATTAATGGGTTGCAAGGCCATTAATATGTGTGACGTGATGCAGGAAGACTCAATCCTAGCAGATTTTGCAACAGCTTCAGTTTGAAGACATAGTCACCTCATGGGCCAAACCCCGGTCCACATGGGTGTGGGCTCGCTACACCCAAATAGATCTATCACTCATGTCCCTTGGTCCTACAACGAGGATTAATGGTATTAAGCGTCATACCCACCACTCACATGATCTAGCAGTACCCTTCCTTAGCTAACCATACAACATATAAACATTTGTAAACATGTTGTAACTTGTACTTCACCCCCGAAGTTATAAAACTGAAAGCAGTTAAAAGAAAGGGGGGGGGGCATGAACTCACAGTTTTGCGTTCTTCGTATCCAACTGTAACTCAACGTTTCCTCTGGAGTACACGACTACCTACAACGTGCTATGATATATTAGACGAGTGGGTCGTGCCTTGACTTAGTATTAATTAGTGTCTTTGAGTTACGTTTCAAAGTGTCTTCATTATTATTTCAAGTTATATAATTATTTGTTAAAATAATAAACATTTTAACTTAAATTATACTTATTTAAATCTTTGGAATAATAGTTAAAACAATAACTTTTAACTTGATACCTTTCAAGTATTTATACATGTATTTTCCTTCCCAAGGATGGGTGTATTCGTATTTGTATTCTTAAACTTGTATATTCTTGCCATGTATCGGTGCCGTATTCCGGAGTGTAATTATACGTACGAAAATACGTATTTCTTGTAATTGTCAAGTATTCTTTATACTAAATTTGTATTAACTTTTCCGGAATAATATTTCTAGCAAAAATACATTAGAATATATTTCTAAAATATATTTTAAGAAATATTACTTAGAAAAATTATTGACAATTTTTCCTTTGGCAAAAATATTTATATTTTCATATGAGTTCCAAAATAATATATTTTCAAGTCTAACTTGGAAAATATATACAAACTTATTTTTCTCCCAAAAATAATATATTTCATGTACATTGAGAAAATATATTTTTCTTCCCAAAAATAATATATTGTAACACCTCGAAAATTCACGTCCTATAATGTATTGACACGTGTCATAAGCTTGAACGTGTGAAAGAATAAACATGGAAAGTATGTGAATATAAGGGTTCAAAATGTTAAAAATGGATAAATATATTTACAATAGCCCTACAAAATGTTTTATACCTGCAAACGAATAAATCATGGATCATACGAAGCTAAATATGAAAGAAAGTGAGAGATTACAAACTACAGGGGTTAAATGTGTCAACATGTTTAAAGTATACCTCTGAGTGACCTTTTTGCAAACCCGAAGCTTTGTAACGGTAAATTATGATCACTAGAATGTGGGATAAAAATTTCATAAAGTTTTGTTATCGTATGAGAAAGTTATGATAAAATTCGTATAAGAAGGGTTAAAAGCGTCAACGATGAAGTTTATGAATTTTCGGTTGATAACAAAGCAAACCAAGGACTTAACAAAGTGGGTATAAGTCTTGAAGCCCTTATAAGTCAATTTGGAGGGCTCATAATGCAAGAAATAAAGTCGAAACAACCTTATATGGACCAAGGACCAAAACACAAAAAATCTGAAAATTTGATTTGGATCAGAAGGGGCACCGCGCGACGCGAGGGACCCCTAGGGGACCTACGCGTGCCGCGAGGGGCCCTCTGATGCTGAAAAAAATGTTAGATGTCTGCTATGTCCATTGTAACCGCCTTACATTGCCTTTTCTCAACACCAAGGGTTGCCTAGGCTTGCTTTTAGACATTAGGGACACTTGTGGGTGATCCATGATCAGTGATAACATGATTTGTCAAGATCACAAGCAATTAAAAGCACTATATAAAGCCCATTGGTTGCAACCTTGATCATTCACTCATAACTCATCTTCTGATCATCTCTGGAGCTCAAGAGCCTTCTCTAAGCATCTCTGGTCGTGCATTAGACTTTGGTAAGCATCCTTGACCTTCCTTAATTGAGTTTTACTTAGTTATTAGCTTAAAAGTCAAACCGTCGTAATTAACGTTTGACTTAGCGATTAATCATTAATGGTCCAGTGATTAGTCGAATTGAAGGTAGTTATAAGTTGGTAATTATGTGGGCATTAAACCCTTAAAAGGGCACCCTCTGATTCCCGCTCTAACTAGATCAAATGTCGGGTCAAAGTTGTTTATAAAAAGTCAACAGAAACTTAAATTGCGAATTAACATGTAATTAGCAATGTAGAAGGCAGGTAACCTATTTTATCACTCATATAACTTGTTAATAAGTATAAGAACTGGTCTAAGCTTGTTTGATCCGACAATTTTCTGTTTAGACCCGGTTCGGAACCGAAAGTCGCAAAACTTTGACTTTTGCTTTGACTTCAGTTCTGACCCGATTTAGTATGATTTGGAAACGCCTTAGAGCTTCCTTAGGACCAGGCTACATGTTGGTATAACCCTCTGTGGTTGGTTCATTGATGTAATATAATATTTTGGGATTTTTAAAGATTTTTAATTATTTTTAACCTGCTCATAACCTAAGGTTATGGCGTTGATTCGGTAAATACCGATTATACCCTTTTTGGTTATAAAATGAGTTCTACATAATATTTTGACACCAATCCAATTGCTACTGATTTTAAATAATAAATGAAGTATTTTGAACTTTATAAACTGATCAGAAAACTCAGATTTCCTGTATAACCCGGAAATCGCTTAAAATGGCTTTTTAAGCGTATTAAACACATAGTTTATGTTTAAAACCATTTTGTCAGATAAGACTTATTACCAACTGATATGCCCTATTAAAATAAGTTATTTTACTGATGTATTCGGACCCGAATCTCAGAATTTCATTTAATCTCTTTTATAACCTTTAAAATGACCAAAATACCCATACGGGGCTTAAATTAAGGTTAAACTCGTTTTGGGCATGATGGAAGATATCCTAATGATATCACAACATATTTGAGGCATATTAACTTAGGAAACCTGTTAGTGACTCTTACGGTTACCCGTTACGCTTCTTGCGCGTTCGGTTCGGGTATGTAACTAGTTTGCATAAACTAGCTGAAACGGGTCAAACCTTATCATTTTTATCTCAAAATCCAGAATGTGTTTAGATTACCCATATTATACAAGTCTTCAAACTTGTCGGGTCTAAATCACATTCTATTCCGGTCTTCGCTTAATCACGCGTTCGAACCGTATCTTTCTTTAAAACTAACCGGTCTAGGCTTAGGCTTAATTAAAGACCCGTTAGGATTCTGATAGATTATTATAAACCTTCGTTCCAGAATAGGAGACCCGGTAAAAGCTACACGCACTTGATATTTGTGATTGATACTTGCAAAGGTAAATACTTTTAACTTATTTTCCCTATACGGGCTTGGGGTATGGTATATAAAATACCGCTTGGTTCGGGCATTGAATCTTTAACCGAATAGAGGTTAAACCATTGATATGCTCCATTTTGAAATGTTTTGTTTGCTTAAAGCCTTTGGAGGGTTAATGACCATGTCCCGGATATCCTTGGCATCATTTTACGAAATGGCCACGACCTAAGCACAGGGTGTAGGCGTACACCCGTCAGTGCCAAAACAAATAATGTGGTGTGTCTATTGATCTTTAACCCGGTCTACGGATCGGGCTACTGAACACATAAGGAACATGTAATTCTTTTACAAGATTATATTCAAATAATTATCCCAAGTTATAAAGAGTTTGTGCCACGTGCATTCAAATCAATTTTATTAGACCTTTTCTAAATGAGTCAGTTAATTGTATTTACCAATGTAAACTGACGTATTTTCCCAAAAAGGTTAAGTGCAGGTACTACGCGAACTAGGCTGGCTTTCTCCTAGCGTCCACAATAAGTCTCGCAAGGTTGGATGTCAAAACTGTTGAACAATGTTTCCATTTTATTTTTGATCCACCTGTGGATTATTTTCAACTGTTTGTGATACTTGATATTACAATTATATTCGGTTGAAATATATCTATCTTTTGCTTCCGCTGTGCATATTAAATATTGTGTTGTTTGACTATAATGTTACCAACCACGTCACGATACTCCCCCACCGGGCCCACCGGTAATATGTGGAAATATCGGGGTGTGACAGATTGGTATCAGAGCCAACATTGAGTGAATTAGACACTAGCCTTTTGTGTTTAATCTCAATGACACAATTGCACATTTTCGAGTCTAGACAAAGAACTTAGGACAAATCCAAATTTGTTTTTAATTTTCACTTTGTCCTTTATATTTCTTGTTGTATTTTTATTGTTAACAAGAAATATGCCGCCAAGATTTAGAAGAGGAGGAAGAGGCAAGGGGCCAATCACCGCCCCCAACGATCACGAAGCCGGGCCTTCTCACCGGCGAACTCCTTCCACTACAATGAGTGCCGATCCGCAAGGAGCCTGGAGGACCTATACGGAGCCCGCTAGACGGTCTGTTTCGCACAGTTCAACCCCTCCCTATCGCAACTCCTATGGGCCACAGTCAGAAAACGAGCCCGATAACCCACAACCTTCATATATACCTCTCCAGCGATCCCTTTCGCACCATTCCTTCGGCAACCCCACTCCTGTTTTTCAGGGCCGGTTTAATCCGGCAAACTATATTCAAGAACCAGTGGGTTTTAACCCATTGGGACCGGAGGATCACTTTTCCAGCGATCACGCCATAGATATGGATGAGGACACCGACCCTATAGAGCCTACAACCGGGACCCCCAACCATCCTATCGAGGTCTCTGATGATTAATCCTTTCACGAATCACCCTACGGTGGTCCAGACAGTTTCCAGGCAAGGTTTAACCAGCATGAATGGTACTTCACACCTTCTCACCATTCATCGCCCCACCAGCAGCAGCAGGATCCCTCCGGGGATTCGTGATTCGTGGCAGTCACGCCACCGCCTCCACCGCCGCCAGTTCATCAAGCACCTCCGGAACCACCGAGGCATAGGAGGACAGGTGCGTGAATATCCGCGCGAGGAGGGGATTTTCATTTTAGCACCCCTCATCACTCAAGTGGCAGTCACTATCCGCCACTTCATGAAGACCCACAAATGGGTGGGCCTTCAAACCCAGTACCAGAGGTGAGTTCTGAACCAGTTTCACCACAGCCACCACCGATGGGTTTTGATAACCCGATTCCTGCAAACGCCGGTTCAATGGCGTACAATCCGTTTGAACAACCGGTTCACACTCACTATAACTATGCAGAAGCCGACCCGTACCTAGTCGCGGCAAACTACAACGCCCTACATCCGGAAGGACCGTATGGAGCTCCTTGGGGAGTGGGATATCCAACTCATGGATATCAAGTACCTGCTCGACCACCGATTCGGCAACAGTCGCAGCCACCACGATTTTCCCTACCAGAATAGGAGGAAATCCTCCAAAGACTTAGTCGGGTGGAACATGAGTTCCAAGAGGAACGTAGGAACAACAGGGGTTTCCTCAAGGGCTTAGCGAGCTTGCTAAAGGGGAAGAAGAAGAGGGATCATTAAAATCCCTATATGTACCGTTGTATTTTCTATTTCAATCAAGTCCATGTGTGGACATTTATCTGTGTATTTAGTCCCTGCGTGGACTTGTCTTTTTAGTCCCTGCGTGGACATCTATTTAAGTAATTGGTCCCTGCGTGGACTTGTTTTTCAAGTTTAGCCCCTGCGTGGGTAAGTTGTTCTGTTAAAAGTCCCGTTTAGGGAAATGTGTACTTCTCTAATGTTAATGGAATGTTAAGTGTATAAATTTCATTTTTGCCATTATATGCATAAATATATTATACATGAAATAAATAAATCAAAATCATTCTTTTAAAAATAATCTGCCAAGTTAAATATTAACTAAGAATCTTAAAGGTACAACCTAGTCTGCATGTCATTATAAGACTTGGCCAAGATGGTATGACCTGTTTAAAAGATTCGGATCCCTGTTAACATCTGAAAACATGTTAACGCTCCTGGCAGACGTGATTCGTTTAAAATCACACACGTCATTCTTATATAAGGATTCTTCAAAAGATTCCTATCCTTACCTAATGATCTATAAATCATGGGTTTAAATCATCAATTATGATGATCATATGTTGACCATACATTGGTAATATAGTGCCTACGGGCCATACTTATTGTCATATAAGACAAAAGACAGTAGTAGTCTACGACTCCCTGTCAGAAAAAGGTAAAAGAACTATGTTCAAACCTTCATGCCTTGATTCTCTGAAATCATGGCTTATAAATTAAAAATGTCCCTGTGACTAGGCCTTTTGTGCTAATAATACTGTTATTATATGATAATTAGGATAAATTATAATAAAAATCCTAAATAAATGTGAGTAACAAATTAACCAAATATGGTCTATGTTTACCATGGTTAATGAATTGCCCTAAAAGACAATTCTATAATAAACTCCCAAATAAATTATTGTCAATATTTTATGTAACAGTTCAAGATACAATGGCTGACTCGGATGAGATCAACAGTCATCCACGGGGGAATCAGGATGATGCCCGAATTAATATAGCGGGTACTGAACTGCAAGCGTTAATAGACAACGCTGTTATGAAAGCCATAGAGCGGCAGTGTCAGGAATATAGCGGGACTCGGAGTAGGACCCTATCCGCACCGCATTCCAAGCCTAAGACTCATTCTGAGGCTCACAGCAAGCCACCACCCTCTAAGAAAGACGAGCCAAAGAAAAACGATGACGATCGTCAATCCTCAAATCAGCAAAGTGTCCCATCTCAAAGGACCGTACTGAATCAAGGACCCCGTGATAAGGGTTGCTCCTACAAGTATTTTGTTTCATGCAAACCTAGGGATTTTACTGGGGAGAAATGAGCTATAGACTGTATGACATGGTTGGATGAGATGGACACCGTGGTTGATATCAGCGGGTGCGCTGAAAAGGATGTGGTAAAGTTTGTGTCTCAATCGTTCAAAGGTGAGGCCTTAGCCTGGTGGAGATCATTGATTCAAGCTACTGGGAAGATTCCACTGTACAATATGACATGCGAACAATTTGTTACCCTCATAAGGGAAAACTACTGCCCTCAGCATGAGGTAGAAAAGATTGAGTCGGATTTTCTGTCATTGGTTATGAAGAATCTGGATTGCCAAGCTTACCTTACGAGCTTTAATACAATGTCAAGGTTGGTTCCTTATCTGGTGACCCCGGAACCCAAAAAAAATAGCTCGTTTCATTGGGGGCTTGGCCCCAGAGATCAAGGCAAGTGTAAAAGCCTCTCGGCCAGCTACTTTCAGATCTGTAGCTGATATATCTTCGTCCCTCACACTGGACGCGGTCAGACAGAGATCCCTGAGGAACACGGATGCCGAGAAAAGGAAGCGTGAAGATGACAATTCACGACGGCCAGATAAGAAGCACAGGGGAAACAATGACCACAAGAAGGGGTCTGGTTCTAAGAAGGATGGGCACCAATCTGGAGATAAGCCCAAGTGTAAGATTTGTCAGAAGCACCACTTTGGGAGGTGCAGACTTGACATAAAATCCCAATCTCAGCCGAGGCTATGTGGGATTTGCAAATCTTTGGAACATAAAACCCTAGAGTGCAAGAAGCTGAAGGACGCAACGTGTTACAGTTGCAACGAAAAAGGGCACATTAAGACAAATTGCCCAAAATATGCAAAGAAAGCTGATGAAGGAAAGAAGACCAATGCTAGGGTCTTCAGGATGGATGCAAAGGAAGCTGTGTAGGACGATAATGTGATCACATGTACCTTCCTTATAAATGATGTTTATGCGAGAGTGCTATTTGATTCAGGAGCTGATAAATCATTTGTAGATAATAAGTTTTGCAAATTGCTGAATTTACCTGTTAAGACCTTAAGTGTGAAATATGAGGTGGAATTAGCAGATGACACCTTAGAAACCACCTCAACTATATTAGATGGATGTTTCATATCCATTAAGAACCACTCTTTTCCTTTGTCCCTACTTCCTTTGAAGTTAGCCGGTTTCGACATAGTTTTGGGTATGGACTGGTTATCTCATAACCAGGCCCAGATTGTCTGCAATAAGAAGCAAGTGATGATCAAGACTCCGTCTGGTGAATCACTTACCATTCAGGGAGATACCCAGTATGGACTGCCTGAGCAAGTGACTATGCTCAAGGCCTATAGGTGTTTAAAGAAGGGTTGTGTCATCTACATGGCACAAGTGATTATTGATGAGCCGAAACCCAAGATTGAGGATATCCCTGTCATTTCTGAATACGCTGAAGTTTTTCCTGAAGAACTACCTGGTTTACCACCAGATAGACAAGTAGAATTCAGAATCGACATCATCCCTGGAGCAGCACCTGTTGCTAGAGCACCTTATAGGTTGGCACCTACAGAGATGAAGGAATTGAGGACACAACTAGATGAATTGCTAGCCAAGGGTTTCATTAGACCTAGTTCGTCCCCTTGGGGAGCACCAATCTTATTTGTCAAGAAGAAGGATGGATCGATGCGTCTGTGCATCGATTACCGTGAGCTTAATAAGGTCACTATCAAGAATAGGTATCCATTGCCCAGGATCGACGATCTGTTCGACCAGCTTCAGGGGGCAAGTTATTTCTCTAAGATTGACTTAAGGTCAGGCTATCACCAACTGAAGGTTAGAGATGAAGACGTACACAAAACTGCATTTAGGACTTGTTATGTTCACTACGAGTTCTTAGTGATGCCTTTTGGGCTCACTAATGCACCAGCGGCATTCATGGATCTCATGAACCGTGTCTGCAAACCATACTTGACAAATTTGTTATCGTCTTCATTGACGACATTCTGATTTATTCAAAGAATCAGGCCGACCATGAGAAAGATCTTCGATGTATTCTTTCACTACTTCAGCAGGAGAAGCTCTACGCCAAATTCTCTAAGTGTGAATTTTGGCTTCGTGAAGTCCAATTTCTTGGACATATGGTTAGTGAGCATGGTATCCAAGTAGATCCCGCTAAGGTTGAAGCTTTCATGAATTGGCAAGAGCCGAAGACGCCCACAGAGATTCGCACTTTCTTGGGATTGGCAGGATACTACAGGCGCTTTATTGAAAAATTTTCAAGGATTGCTGCACCCCTGACTTCTTTAACTAGGAAGGATATAAAGTTCAACTGGGGACCCAAGCAACAAGAATCCTTTGATATCCTTAAGCAGAAGCTAAGCAATGCACCTGTTTTGACATTGCCTGAAGGTACCGAAGAATTCGTGGTTTACTGCGACGCATCACACACTGGCATGGGGTGTGTGCTTATGCAGAAAGGCAAAGTTATTGCCTATGCTTCACGTCAGTTAAAGGTGCATGAAAAGAATTACACCACCCATGACTTGGAGTTGGGTGCCGTTGTATTTGCACTAAAGCTATGGAGGCACTATTTATACGGTATCAAGTGTGTGATCTATTCTGATCACAAGAGCCTCCAACACCTGTTTAACCAAAAGGATTTGAACATGAGGCAACGACGTTGGATGGAGACTTTGAATGATTATGATTGTGAGATAAGATACCATCCTGGCAAGGCGAATGTAGTCGCCGATGCCTTGAGTCGAAAGGAAAGGGTCAAACCCATCCGAATCAATGCCAAGAGCATTGAGATAAAGAATAGTTTGAATGAAAGGTTGTTAGCTGCACAGAAGGAAGTTGTGTTGGAAGCTAACTATCCTAATGAAAAGCTAGGAGTAACTGAAGAATAGTTATCCTATGGCAAGGACGAAATCCTAAGGTTGAATGGACGAATATGGGTTCCAGTTTATGGAGGACTTCGAGATGTTATCCTCCAGGAAGCCCACAATTCTAAATATTCCGTTCATCCTGGAGCTGACAAGATGTACCAGGATTTGAAGGCAAACTATTGGTGGATAGGCTTGAAGAAGTCTGTAGCTGCCTATGTAGCAAAATGTTTGACGTGTGCGCAAGTCAAAGCTGAGCATCAGAAGCCGTCAGGTTTGCTACAACAGCCTGAACTTCCCACGTGGAAGTGGGAAATGGTGACGATGGATTTCATCACCAAGTTTCCAAAGACAAGGAAAGGAAATGATACGATATGGGTGATTGTTGATAGGTTGACTAAGTCAGCACATTTCCTACCCATTAAGGAGACCTATAGCTCCGACATGTTAGCCCAATTGTACGTAGATAAGATTGTATCTCTACATGGCGTGCCTGTGTCTATTATCTCTGACAGAGATACTAGATACACGTCACATTTTTGGAAAAGTTTCCAACAGTCTTTGGGCACGCCCTTAAATTTTAGTACGGCTTACCATCCTCAGACGGATGGACAGAGTGAGCGTACTATCCAAACTTTGGAAGACATGCTTCGTGCATGTGTGATCGACTTAGGTGGTAGTTGGGATAACCACCTGCCATTAATCGAGTTCTCGTATAACAATAGCTATCATACCAGCATCAAGGCTGCGCCTTTCGAGGCCTTGTACGGTAGAAAGTGCAGAACGCCCGTTTGTTGGGCGGAAGTTGGAGATGTCCAACTGACAGGACCGGAAATAGTCTTTGAAATGACGGAGAAGATTGTCCAGATTCGTGACCGCCTGAAAGCTGCCAGGGATAGGCAGAAAAGTTACGCAGATCTAAAGCGTAAACCTCTGAAATTCAAGGTAGGTGATAAAGTGTTGCTTAAAGTATCACCCTGGAAGGGAGTGATGCGATTTGGTAAGAAAGGTAAGTTAAGCCCGAGATACATAGGACCATTCAAGGTCATCGAATGTGTCAGATCAGTTGCTTACAAGTTAAAATTACCAGAAGAGCTCAGTGGAATTCACAATGTATTCCACATCTGCAATCTGAAGAAGTGTTTCGCTGATGAATCACTAGTCATACCACATACAGATGTGCACATAGAAGAGAGCTTGACGTTTGTTGAAAAACCTGTGTCGATCGAGGATCGACAGGTTAAGAAGCTTCGAAGGAAGCATGTGCCAATTGTAAAGGTAAAATGGGATGCCCGTAAAGGTCCCGAGTACATGTGGGAGGTTGAGTCCACAATGAAAGAAAAGTACCCTCACTTATTTCAGTAAATCTTGAGGTCGAGATTTCTTTTAAGGGGTGAGGATGTAACACCTCGAAAATTCACGTCCTATAATGTATTGACACGTGTCATAAGCTTGAACGTGTGAAAGAATACCATAGAGGGACTAAAGTTGACAAACATGGAAAGTATGTGAATATAAGGGTTCAAAATGTCAAAAATGGATAAATATACTTTACAATAGCCCTAAAAAATGTTTTATACCTGCAAACGAATAAATCATGGATCATACGAAGCTAAATATGAAAGAAAGTGAGAGATTACAAACTACAGGGGTTAAATGTGTCAACATGTTTAAAGTATACCTCTGAGTGACCTTTTTGCAAACCTGAAGCTTTGTAATGGTAAATTATGCTCACTAGAATGTGGGATAAAAATTTCATAAAGTTTTGTTATCGTATGAGAAAGTTATGATAAAATTCGTATAAGAAGGGTTAAAAGTGTCAACGATGAAGTTTATGACTTTTCGGTTGATAACAAAGCAAACCAAGGACTTAACAAAGTGGGTATAAGTCTTGAAGCCCTTATAAGTCAATTTGGAGGGCTCATAATGCAAGAAATAAAGTCGAAACAACCTTATATGGACCAAGGACCAAAACACAAAAAATCTGAAAATTTGATTTGGATCAGAAGGGGCATCGCGCGACACGAGGGACCCCTAGGGGACCTACGCGTGCCGCGAGGGGCCCTCTGATGCCGAAAAAAATGTTAGATGTCTGCTATGTCCATTGTAACCGACTTACATTGCCTTTACTCAACACCAAGGGTTGCCTAGGCTTGCTTTTAGACATTAGGGACACTTGTGGGTGATCCATGATCAGTGATAGCATGATTTGTCAAGATCACAAGCAATTAAAAGCACTATATAAAGCCCATTGGTTGCAACCTTGATCATTCACTCACAACTCATCTTCTGATCATCTCTAGAGCTCAAGAGCCTTCTCTAAGCATCTCTGGTCGTGCATTAGACTTTGGTAAGCATCCTTGACCTTCCTTAATTGAGTTTTACTTAGTTATTAGCTTAAAAGTCAAACCGTCGTAATTAACGTTTGACTTAGCGATTAATCATTAATGGTCCAGTGATTAGTCGAATTGAAGGTAGTTATAAGTTGGTAATTATGTGGGCATTAAACCCTTAAAAGGGCACCCTCTGATTCCCGCTCTAACTAGATCAAATGTCGGGTCAAAGTTGTTTATAAAAAGTCAACAGAAACTTAAATTGCGAATTAACATGTAATTAGCAATGTAGAAGGCATGTAACCTATTTTATCACTCATATAACTTGTTAATAAGTATAAGAACTGGTCTAAGCTTGTTTGATCCGAAAATTTTCTGTTTAGACCCGGTTCGGAACCGAAAGTCGCAAAACTTTGACTTTTGCTTTGACTTCAGTTCTGACCCGATTTAGTATGATTTGGAAACGCCTTAGAGCTTCCTTAGGACCAGGCTACATGTTGGTATAACCCTCTGTGGTTGGTTCATTGATTACCCGATTCGTTTACACGTTTCCGTTAATTGCTTAATGTTGACCATAATGCCCTTTTGACCATAAAACGAGAATTTTGGATTTGTGAGAGAACAATAATCTTTGTTACTGATTTATAAACATGTCCCTAAAGTTTCATATCAGTTCGAGGTCCAGATTAGGAGTTATGCTAAATAGCGCATTTAAGAAACTTTTTGTTAATTAAACGGCGCAATTAGCATAAAGCCTATCTAAACCCAATTTTGACACCAAACCTTTTACCCACTGATGTAATATAATATTTTGGGATTTTTAAAGATTTTTAATTATTTTTAACCTGCTCATAACCTAAGGTTATGGCGTTGATTCGGTAAATACCGATTATACCCTTTTTGGTTATAAAATGAGTTCTACATAATATTTTGACACCAATCCAATTTCTACGGATTTTAAATAATAAATGAAGTATTTTGAACTTTATAAACTAATCAGAAAACTCAGATTTCCTGTATAACCCGGAAATCGCTTAAAATGGCTTTTTAAGCGTATTAAACACATAGTTTATGTTTAAAACCATTTTGTCATATAAGACTTATTACCAACTGATATGCCCTATTAAAATAAGTTATTTTACTGATGTATTTGGACCTGAATCTCAGAATTTCATTTAATCTCTTTTATAACCTTTAAAATGACCAAAATACCCCTACGGGGCTTAAATTAAGGTTAAACTCGTTTTGGGCATGATGGAAGATATCCTACTGATATCACAACATATTTGAGGCATATTAACTTAGAAAACCTGTTAGTGACTCTTACGGTTACCCGTTACGCTTCTTGCGCGTTCGGTTTGGGTTATGTAACTAGTTTGCATAAACTAGCCGAAACGGGCCAAACCTTATCATTTTTATCTCAAAATCCAGAATGTGTTTAGATTACCCATATTATACAAGTATTCAAACTTGTCGGGTCTAAATCACATTCTATTCCGGTCTTCGCTTAATCACGCGTTCGAACCGTATCTTTCTTTAAAACTAACCGGTCTAGGCTTAGGCTTAATTAAAGACCCGTTAGGATTCTAATAGGTTATTATAAACCTTCATTCCAGAATAGGAGACCCGGTAAAAGCTACACGCACTTGCTATTTGTGATTGATACTTGCAAAGGTAAATACTTTTAACTTATTTTCCCTATACGGGCTTGGGGTATGGTATATAAAATACCGCTTGGTTCGGGCATTGAATCTTTAATCGAATAGAGGTTAAACCGTTGATATGCTCCATTTTGAAATGTTTTGTTTGCTTAAAGCCTTTGGGGGGTTAATGACCATGTCCCGGATATCCTTAGCATCATTTTACGAAATGGCCACGACCTAAGCACGGGGTGTAGGCGTACACCCGTCAGTGCCAAAACAAATAATGTCTATTGATCTTTAACCCGGTCTACGGATCGGGCTACTGAACGCATAAGGAACATGTAATTCTTTTACAAGATTATATTCAAATAATTATCCCAAGTTATAAAGAGTTTGTGCCACGTGCATTCAAATCAATTTTATTAAACCTTTTCTAAATGAGTCAGTTAATTGTATTTACCAGTGTAAACTGACGTATTTTCCCAAAAAGGTTAAGTGCAGGTACTACGCGAACTAGGCTGGCTTTCTCCTAGCGTCCACAATAAGTCTCGCAAGCTTGGATGTCAAAACTGTTGAACAATGTTTCCATTTTATTTTTGATCCACCTGTGGATTATTTTCAACTGTTTGTGATACTTGATATTACAATTATATTCGGTTGAAATATATCTATCTTTTGCTTCCGCTGTGCATATTAAATATTGTGTTGTTTGACTATAATGTTACCAACCACGTCACGATACTCCCCCACCGGTAATACGTGGAAATATCGGGGTGTGACATATATCTTCTATTAATTCCGAGAAACATATATATTTTTATTCACCAAAAATAATATATTTTCTTCTTGTCAATAATATGATATAACCTTGTAATAATTGTAAAAATCATATTTTTTTTGTTTTCTTGGCGCCCAATATATTATTTACCAAAAGTATACTTGTGAATAAATTTTCCGGAATATTTTTGTGAGTTATATTCCTTTGTTCAGTTTCACCAATATTTTGTGTATTCTTTGTATATTTATTCCTTGGAATTTTGGTAATATTTTGGATTGTAATTTTTGGTATTTTGATGAGTTATATTATTTCAAGTCCTAAAATAATATAACTTATACACATAATATACAAATAATCACACACTTGGTGACATCTAAATATATATTTCCTAAATACATATTTAGTCATTTTTATTTATAAAAATCAACCTCCAATATTTATATTTTTGAACAAAAATTCTATGGCAAACTTTATGTGAAAATCTTTGGTTTGAAATACACTTGTAAATATTTGTTCAGAAATATTTTTCTAAGTGTTTAATTTTTAGAAAAATTTCGTCATAGTTTCCCCTGAAAATCGAGGTTTCCATACCTTGAAGGTATATCATTTTCTTTTGTAAAATCAACACAATCAATCCACAATCAACAATACACATTTTACACTTACCAACTTTGCCATTAACAAGCAAAATCTACTACTTCTTGAACTTGAATATTTGTAAAAATTTGTAGTAACTTACTAGTGTTTTTTGTAAGTCTTGTTACCCTTTAAAGTGTGGTTGATCTTTTAAAAACATCATTTTTAAAGAATTTAGATCTTTACAACTTACAATCTTATTTTCTAAAAATGTTTCTTCATGGATTTTTCTTGTTACACATATACTTCTACACTTTATTAACCACTAAAAATAAGGTTTATTTGTTTAAGAACCAAGATTAAGTAAAACTTGTATTTTTAACTTGGTTTCTTGAGAAATCATCCATGAAATTTTAGATCTACAAGTATTACAACTTACTTTGATCATTATTTTACAAGAAAACCACATATTCTTTCAAGTTCATGTTCTATGTGAGGATGATCTATGATCCTACAACATTTTCATCCTCTCATCTTGCTAGATTATGTTTTTAATCATGATCTAGCAAGATCATATGATGATCAACATCTAATACATGAATAAACAACAATTATCAAGCATAACAACACATAAACAACATAGTTTCTTCATGATTTAAGCTTATGTTCAAGTTGTATTCTTGTGATTCTTCATGTTCTTCAAGTTAATCAACATGTATCAACTTTTAACCACTAAGATATGATGTAAAATGGAGTGTATGATGTTCTTACCACTAGCTCAAGGCTAGGGATGATCAAGAGAAGAAATAGAGTGGTTAATAGCAAATGAAGAAGGTCCTTGAACTTCCGAATGCTCCTAGATTCCTTATGCAACCTCTAACACACTTGTATATGCTTGGATTGGATGTGAGGTGAACGAAGGTGAGGGATGTGGGGGTGGGTGTCTTCGGCCGTAAGTGGGGGAGGAGGAAGAAGAAAGTGTGGTGTGTTGTGAGTTTGAGGGAATGAGCTTAATGTGTTAACTTATAACCCATCTTATGGCTTTATCTCATGTATAATGTGTCTAATAAAGCAAAAACAAGATCTATTATTAAATTAAAACAAATTCTAATGTGGGGGCCATGTTGGCCGATTTCATAGGTGGGGGGGGGGTATGTAGACTAGGTTCCAACCATTAGTTAGCATTTAGGTCAAAGTCCATGTATCTAGTTAAGGATTTAGTTATTATATATTTATATGGTGTGTTGTGATGTTCGGGGACCATAACTAGCTTGGTAATGTTAAAACAATGCTTCTAGTGAAAATTTGGTGTTTTTGGTAGGGTCCGGTTGTTCGGTTGGTTACAGGTTCGTTAAGGTGCTAAACTATACAGTTTAGTATGCTTTATGTGCCCTTTTATGACAGTTTTGATTCCCGACACTTAGGAAAGCATTCAGGACCATTTAACCATATTTCTACATGATATTAAAGGGTTTAAATGCTGAATTTGCTGATTTTCTGCAGAATTCTGTAGTTTATGTGAGTTTTAGGCACTTTCTGGCACTTAAACTATCTATAGGAAGTCAGTTTTGTGATCCTTACTTTCCTACACTCTATACTAGTGTCATTCTTGGTTTCTAGCTCATTCTGTGTCTCAACACATTGTCTGTCTATGTACTGATCTCTGTCAGCATTTTCCCGGTTT